>CAKALG010044294.1:0-11712 GCA_916700815.1 Helicolenus hilgendorfi
GCTGAGTGAAGGCAGGCAGGTAGAGGAGCAGAGGAGCAGAGACTCCGGCCCTGGAGAACAAAGCTACAGTCTCCCCCGCGTCCTCCAACCGCAGCAAACACTGTTTAACAGACGGGCTTCACTAGATAGAACTTTGTGGTTTTGGTGCTTCCGTGTAGTTTGTGTTGGAGTCTTGTCTGAACAGCGTAGCCACACGCGAGCGCACATGAGAAACCGACGCGGGTGATTTATACGTGTAAGAAGTTACTAACAGTCCCTTTAATATTTAAAGATTATCCCAGGTTCAGCCCTCTTTCCCTGTAGGCCGGCCTGTGTATGAGGGTTACTGTTGTTCATCCTGTGGAGTCTCTCTGTTGTAAATAGCCTCTATGAATGATATAAGATAAGATAAGATAGAACTTTATTAATCCCAAAGGAAATTCTTGTGCCAGAGATTGCTGAAAATTACAACAAGTTCAAGTGTATAAAATAAAAAGTACTATTTCTAGCACCAGTGCCTAATAGAATAACAATAAAGTAAGATACATTCAGTACAATGACTAAATAAGATAAGTAAAATAAAAAAAGGTAAAGTAAGCTAAAATAAACAGAAAAGGAAGTTATATTGGATATGATTTGAAAAGAAGTAACATTGCACATGATGGACATTAATATTGCACACAATGAACAGTGATATTGCACATGATATTGATATTATAGTTCCTTCCTGCAGAATGGGGAGGAGTTCTATAGTCTGATGGCCGCTGGTAGGAAACACCTCCTGTGGCGTTCTGTGGTGCACCTCGGTGGTCTCAGTCTACGGCTGAAGGTGTTCTGGTATGACTCCAGTGTGGCGTGCAGAGGATGAGAGGCTGCCTTCATCGTGCTACCCCAGCACACTACAGTGTAGAAGGTAACGCTGGCTATCACCGAGTGATAAAACATCTGCAGCATGGTTCTGCAGACGTTGAAGGATCTGAGTCTCCTGTGAAAAAACAGGCGGCTCTGACCCTTCTCATACAGAGTCTTAGACCAGTCCATTTAATTGTCTAAGTGGACGCCCAGGTACTTGTAGTTAAACTGTAACAGCAGAGACTTCAGAGAGCCGGTTCAAAGCACACTGGAGCACACAGATTTAAGGCAGTCAACTTTATTTAAAGACTAACGTTTCGGCGCCGACTGCGTCTTCATCAGAGTCAAACGGATCTGAGACTCACCTCCTCTTAAATAAATACCCTCCCTTAGCAGTGTAAACAATGTGCTGGAGTACGGCTTCTTTATTAGTAGTTATTGTTTTTTTTTTAAAATTTGATTA
Organism: Helicolenus hilgendorfi; assembly: GCA_916700815.1. Taxonomy (NCBI): domain Eukaryota; kingdom Metazoa; phylum Chordata; class Actinopteri; order Perciformes; family Sebastidae; genus Helicolenus; species Helicolenus hilgendorfi. Next base: position 1,295 of record CAKALG010044294.1, read on the forward strand.
CTTTTGGTCAAACTTTGCCCCCAAACTTTGCAAAAAAAAACATTGTCGTATGAACCTGAAGCGCCTACCCAAACTAAAAAGGTCTCATGTGACCTGTGACTAGAGGTCACCGGCAATCCTGACCTGTATCCAGCGATATCTCTGTCAAATTTACTGCTAATGAAAAGATAAATACACCGATGGAAAGTTGAATATCTTGCCGTTCTATAGGAGCAATTGATGATGATAGGCTCCTTTAGTTGGTCATAATTTATATCACGGCTAGTTAGCAACACAACCCAAAATTCTACCAAAGTTCAGTATAGCTTTAACTGTGATTAGAGGTTACTGGCGACCCAAAATGTTATCCAGCGATATCTCTGTCAATTTTACTGCTAATGAAAAGATAAACACACCGATGGAAAGCTGAAGATCTTACCGTTGTAACGGTGTATTGGTTGTCATTCTATCCTGAAGGCAAAGGGGTGAAGTTCGACCCTGAACTGACCATGCTTTTTATTTGGTTTTCATGTTTTTCTCAGGTTAAAAGTTTTTAAAAAGCACCCTTAAAAAATAAAAAAGGTAATAAAAACATGTCTAAATGTTAAAAATAATCTAAAAACTAATTTAGTAATAATAATAATAATGATAAATAACGATAAAGATAAATACATCCAACATCCAAAAATCATAAAGATCTGAAATATCTTAAATACCGCTCCCTAATGAGGAGCTCCCGTCTACAGTGGGCTACAATCAGATTATCAATAGATAAAGTAGACAGTGTTAAGTTCACCGATATTAAACTGTAACAGCCTGTCTCTGTGGGATCTGCAACATATAATTATTGCACACTTACTGATTCCTCCTCTGAGCCCAAAGTGCACTGTTCTGTTTAAAGATTTGCTCTGAATGTGTGTGATTTGCTTATTTTAGTTGGTGTTAGTCTACTGTGTCAAATTAATATGAATTTCATGGAGGAGAAAAAAGATAGCTCACTGCTGTGATCTGTTAAAACCTTAGAGTACGTTGAACGGCCCAATCTGTCGTCTCAAAGCAGATGTTTACCTTTAACTAGTGGTGTAAAATATGAAGGGTTAGGATGCCGTAATATAAATGTTACTAAATCTGCATTAAGCATTATGACCACTAGAGGGCAGAAAAACAGAGCAAACCAAATACACTCCCAATAACTGACTAAGCAGCCCTCATCTCAACATGACTTCTACAGTACGTGATCAGCTCTAAATGCGTATGACAACCAGAGCAATCATTCACATTTTAAATGGTTGGATACTGAAAGTGAATGGAATTTAAAACCTTATCCAATTGCATTTTCAACAACCTACAACAAGTGATCATATCTGCAGTCTACGACGCCTGGGTGCTGCCACAAAGTAAAAGTAGAAGTACAGAAGTAGAAGTAGAGAAAAGAAGGCAGATTTATGGTGTTTATGTGCTTTCTGCATCTGGTTCATATTCATTTGTGGTGTCACTGTGATGTCAGCCCATAAGAGCTATAGGTCTAGGGATGCACCGATACCGATACCAGATCAGATATCGGGCCGATACTGACTCAAATAGCTGGATCTGGTATCGGTGACACACGCACACACACACAAACTCAGATAAACTCACCTGACTTCCTGTAAATGGAGAGGGGAGGAGCTACACTTAGCAGGTGATCGTGGTACATGAACAGGAAGAGAAGCCTGACTCTTAAAGTGTTCAATGACTCCATTTTGACTCAACAGAGCAGAAGGATTAAGACTGAAGCAGGGTGAGTGTTAATCCAACGTTTTATTATTTCACTGTCAAAATCTCTGAGTCAGTTTCCTCCCTGTGGACTGTAGAGGAGAGAAAAGTTAGAATGAACTCAACAGTTTGATTCTTCTGTGAACACAAAGTCATGACTGGCTGAATAATCCTCATTAAACCTGCTGTAACCCAGGAAAACAAGCAGAGTGTGTGTGTGTGTGTGTGTGTGTGTGTGTGTGTGTGTGTGTGTGTGTGTGTGTGTGTGTGTGTGTGTGTGTGTGTGTGTGTGTGTGTGTTTTATCTCCTGTTCTCTCAGTCTTACCTGCTGTGACTCTTTAACAAACTTGTTTCCCTTAAATGATCTGAACTCACAGTCGGTGTTTCTGTGACAAACTTGTTTGTCTTGATTCTTGTGTTCTGAGCTCATAGTCAGTGTTCCTGTGTTACCTCTCAGATTGACTTCAGATCACAAGATGAGTGATTGTGTGGAGGAAGAGGAGGACAGAGCAGAGTCTCTAGCCTCTGGCTGTCTGTCTCTGAAGAGTGACCATTCTAAAAATTTTCCTCTGAACTTCAGTAATGACCCTGGACCCTCAGAGTCAAAGTAAGAGAGCTGCTACTAACTCATTTATAGGACTCATTTTTGGTTACCTCTGACAATACCATGTTTTCTGTTGATGCTGTGTTTGTATATTCAAATCTCTACGCAAATGTATTTGCCAACTAAAATTGAACAGACTTCGTTGAATAAACTCTTGCTCTTAGTATCTGTGACAGCTGTCGGTCACCTAGAGAAGATGTAATCTGATCTAAGAAAAGGGCTAACTTTTAAACCTTGTTATTGTTGACAGTAGCAGTAGTTTGTGTGTTTAGAGCTACCTTCATGACCTAAAACAGAGAATTTATCAAGGATTCAAGCAGTATGAATAAAAACATCTTGGTGTTTGTGTAGCAGCTGTAGAATGGTTTTGCTGGTAGACTGAAGGACACCACTCAGACCAGGAATCAGAGCTGCACCTTATTTTCTATAAGGAGCAGCACAGGGCACAGTCAACACACACAGTGGCAGGCTCTTTCTCAGTCCCCTGCAGCAAGTCAGAGAACATGCAAATGAGCGAAATATATATGCATATATACATATGCAAGCGCGCATGGGAAACCGACCGTGTAAGAAGTTACAAACAGTCCCTTTAAGCAGAGGAGGAAGAGCCTCACAACACATTTTACCAGTACAAAAGCTGTCCATGCTTTGCCTATGTGTATTTTGTGCGTCATCCATTAAAGCCCCGCCTGCTACAACAGGCAACCCGGAACCATGACAACACAACCGTTTCATTCCTTCAATACAAAGTTAACACAAGTAAAGTTACAATACAAATAACTTGGCTGATATTGATGGCAAAAGAAAATATGACACACCGGTTTAAAAAATAAAAATAATAAAAATAACATTACCAACATATTGACTCGGCTACATTTTCAGAGTTCAGTACAGACCGAGAGCAGAGTCTCCAGTACCCAGCTGTCTGTCTATGAAGAGTGACTGGTCCAAACGTGAACCTCTGAACTTCAGTAATTTTACTGTAAACTGACCTGGTGGAAAATTATGCATTGAAGATGAAGATAAAACGTTCTACTAAGAGATTTATATTCCTGATGCAGAACTATTAGTGCAGATACTCTTTCAACCTCACATAGATCACACACAAACTACTGATGGTATATCTGTAGAAAAACACCTGAGAATTTTAGAATTTACAATTCAAGAAACTATCCATTTAAGTCGCTGTAAAGGCCGGTTCAATGGAATTGCATTGCTAGACAGCTTTGCATCTATGTTTACTTCAGGGCACACCGGGAAACCACACGGTGGCAGCATCATCACGGTAAACAGTAACTGCCTGTCAGTGGTGATATGAATGGAGTATAGAACTTCAACATTTGCAATATAAATAAACATGCTGTCACCTTTTGAATTCATTTTATGTGTTAACAATAAACACTTATAAAACAGGGAAACTGCGTCATGCCTTTCTGACTTCTTCGTCTTCCAGTGATTATAGTTTATGTAAGTGCTGTCCATTGGAATGGAGAGATCCATGACAGGATTTCAGCGCATGATGTGACGGTCATCCTATAAAATAACATTAGCTATAACTAATTTCAAAAATACAGTCCTAGACTTTTGTTGACCGTGTAGAGCACAGATGGAAATAATCCAAGATACCTTACTGGTGTGTTCATCACTGTGGAAACTACGATCTAGCTGCTGTCCAAATCCTGTCATGATCTCTCCATTCCAGTGGACAGCACTTGAATAAACTATAACTACTGGAAGACTAAAGAAGTCAGAGAGGTATGACACAGTTTCCCTGTTTTATAAGTGTTTATTGTTAACACATAAAATAGATTCAGAAAGTAACAGATTGTTTATTTATATTGCAAATGTTGTTGAAATTCTATACTCCATTCATATCGCCACTGACAGGCAGTTACTGTTTACCGTGATGATGCTGCCATCTTGTGGTTTCCCGGGGCGTCCTCTCAATATGTGCGTTCATAAGCAAGTTGCAGTTCTTTCATATAGTTATATAGTTTATATAGTTATTTCACCTCCAAAATAATATGAATGTTTTAAAAGTGACCGTTGTTTCCCTTTAATAAAGAAACTTCAGTCAGATCACTAAATGTTTAATAAGACAGTCAGGTAGGAAAAGCAGCTAATTCTTGTTTATTAAAGCAGGAGAGTTAAAATAAAGGAAGATTTCCAGAACTGAATGCTGAATTCAGTACCAACACTTTAACTCTTCTCTGTGACCATCTGAGCTTCAGTGTCGGACAAATCTTGATATTCTTCACCAACACTCAACAAGTGATTTTAGTAATACAGTAATGTCTCCACAGAGAGAAGAAGAGGAGTCATGCTTCTGTGGACGAGCTGATGTCCAGATCCAGAAAAAGACCTCGACTGCAGACAGGCAGTCAGACCAGCACTGTACAAAGTAAGACTGCAGACCTGTCTGCTGATGTCTTCATGTCTGGAAACAGGACTTGTTGTTTTAATACACTGACTATTGTTGTGACAACTGTTTAAGACCTTCTCCATCATACATATCTGCTCTGCATCACTTGTACTTTTTTCTCCTTTGAGAGAAAATCTGAACCCAAAAGAAATAATTTTATATTCTTATGTTTTGTTTTTATGATAGCACTCCGTCTTTGCATTAACCAATCAGAAGGATGTCTGTTCTCCATCTGCATAAATGCATAAATGCAGATGGAGAACTATTAATCTCTGTAAAGCAACAACATCACTGTTCTATCATAGACAGACAGTCACACTGACGAAAGGGGAGTTTTTCCTTGCCATTGTCGCATAACAATGCATGCTCATGGGAGATCTCTTGTTGGGTCTCTAAATTATAGAGTACGGTCTAGACCTGCTCTATATGAAAAATGTCTTAAGATAACTTCAATTATGATTTGACGCTATATAAAAATAAATTGAACTGAACTGAACAGGAGCCACAGACTTTGAACAACATTAGCTTTCTTGCCACAGTCTTGTTGGGACCCACCATTACCAAATGGTGGCAAAGACAATGAACTATGCTTCTCAGGATCCTTGAGTCATGCATCCATTTAGTATCTCCACCCATGGACTCAACTCAGTGGCCATTGGCTGATGACTCAGCTCAGTAGCCATTGGCTACTGTAGCATTCACACATAGTTGTGAAATTCACCCAGGACAAATCCAGAGGAATCTCTTTGTTCCTTCTTTTTCTGCTCTTCTTTCACCCTTCTCACCTCTCTTGACCTGTGAAGGTGAGCTGCTGCTCTCCAGACCAGAAGCTGTAAAGCAGCTCTGCTCTGATCTATGGCCTGTTAGGAAACAGCCATAGGAACACAAGGATCTTCTAAGGCAGAAGATGCAAGAGCCTGCCTTTTTACCAACTAACTTCAAGCAAAAACCGCAAGGAAGTTAGCATCAAGCTATCAAGCTGCTGGGAAGAAAGTATTGGAGCGACCTGCTTCCTCCAATCTGCACAACTTGATTTGAGCACAGCACAGACAACATCTTTGACTTAGAACCACAACTTCAAATTATTGGAATTACAAACCCCTTTTATTCCATGGATTGGTAATGTACTGGGCTTACCTTAGCAGTAGCAATTGCACATGGCTGAGCAAGACTGTTCAACTTTGATTTCTAGAATGTACTTGTATTGATTTAGTTTAATGTCATTCATTGTGTTTGACTGTTGTGATATTATTTGTAGTTAAGATGTTTGGGTAGCTGGCTTCGCCACATCTGATGTGTTTAGTTTATGCTTCACATTGACAAGGTCTTGCATGCTATCCATCTTTTCTAACCCACTGCATTATCTGACACACATTAAGATCACGTACAGAAACTGAATTAGTAAAACCTAAACATACAGCTTCAGATAATCTTAACCCCCACATCACCCCCCTCTCTGTCCTTCCTGAGCACATGTGCTCCGAAGAACAAAGAGGCCATGTGGTGACATGTTGGCGGCCATCTTTGATCCCGCCATCTTTGTTGTTTTACAGTGCTCGCCATTTTGTTTGTAGGCACATGCAGACATCTTGAGACAAGTAGCCAGCCATCTTGTTTCTCTCCCTCGCTCTCTCTCTCTGTCTCTCTCTCTCTCTCTCTCTCTCTCTCTCTCTCTCTCTCTCTCTCTCTCTCTCTCACACACACACACACACACACACACACACACACACACACACACACACACACACACATGCATGCTTACACACTTTGTTTGGTTTGTTTAGTTTAGTTATTTAGTTAGATTAATATTGTGTTTTTAAACCGTTATTATCTTGTAAAAAGATGTTTGTGGAATATACATGCTGGTCTGTTTAATGTTGTACAAGAGTGAATAATGCCAACCTCTGCTGTGTCAAGAACTCCAATATCCTTCAACCTTTACTATCTATTTTGGTTATAGTTATTAATTTAATTATTAATCAATGTTCCAAATTGATAGTTTAGTATATTTAATGAGACTTTATTAACGTTTTGGTTATTGGTCCCTGAATCCAGGGTGGTGCCCTGTTTATTATTAATGTTTATTGATAATTCTTATTAATACTAATAATTCCTTTGATATTATTAATTAATTTGCTAATAACCAAACCTGTTACTACCAAATCCCTACAGTCTCCTTTCCTAACTTACAAACACACGTCTTGTTCTGCAGAGAGACTTGTTGAAAAACTATTAAAAATAAATATAAAAACCATGTTGGGGTTAGTTTTGACTTCAAGATGGGATGATGACTTTATAACCTTTACTTCTTTATATGTTCTTATATTGATTATTTTCATATTGGCATCGGAAATAATAAGTTTCTTTGTTTTGTCTCAAACTTGTCTCTCTCTTTCAGCAGATAGGGTTCTGCAGGAGGTTTTAGATGAACATAAGATCAGTCTGAGGAGGAGATGTGAATGTGTGACTGAAGGAACCGATGAAACAGGAAGTGGAACCCTCCTCAACAGGATCTACACTGAGCTCTACATCACAGCGGGACAGAGTGAAGAGGTTAATACCCAACATGAGGTGATGCAGCCTGAGACAGCTTCCAAGAAGAAGACCCTCCATGACGCTCCAATCAAGTGCTATGATATCTTTAAAGCCTTTCGGGGACACATCAGAGTCGTTCTGACGAACGGCGTCGCTGGCGTTGGAAAAACCTTCTCAGTGCAGAAGTTCACTCTGGACTGGGCAGAGGGCTTGGAAAACCAAGATGTCAGTCTGATGGTTCTGCTTTCGTTCAGGGAGCTGAACTTGATCAGAGATGAGCAGTACAGTCTTCTCATGCTGATCCATGTTTTCCATCCAACGTTACAGAAGGTCACAGCAGAGAAGCTCGCTGACTGTAAAGTTCTGTTCATCTTTGACGGCCTGGATGAAAGCAGACTTTCACTGGATTTTCACAACAATGAGGTTGTGTCTGATGTCACCCAGAAGTCATCAGTCAACGTGCTGTTGACAAACCTCATCCAGGGGAATCTGCTTCCCTCAGCTCTCGTCTGGATAACTTCCCAGCCTGCAGCAGCCAATCAGATCCCTCCTGCATGTGTTGACAGGGTAACAGAAGTACGAGGCTTCACTGACGCCCAGAAGGAGGAGTACTTCAGGAGGAGAGTCAGTGATGAAGAGCTGTCCAGCAGAATCATCTCACACATCAAGACATCCAGGAGCCTCCACATCATGTGTCTAATCCCAGTCTTCTGCTGGATCACTGCTACAGTTCTGGACCACATGTTGACTACAGACCAGAGAGGAGAGCTGCCCAAGACCCTGACTGACATGTACTCACACTTCCTGTTGGTTCAGACAAAGAGGAAGAAACAGAAGTACGGTGAGGGACCTGAGACGGGTCCACTAGAGCTGACGAGGGCTGATAGGGAAGTTCTTCTGAAGCTGGGGAGGCTGGCGTTTGAACATCTGGAGAAAGGAAACATCATGTTCTACCAAGAAGACCTGGAGCGGTGTGGTCTGGATGTCAAAGAGGCCTTGGTGTACTCAGGAGTTTGTACAGAGATCTTCAAAAGAGAGTGTGTGATCTTCCAGAAAACAGTCTACTGCTTTGTTCACCTGAGCATTCAGGAGTTTCTGGCTGCAGTCTACATGTTCCACTGTTACACAAAAAGGAACACAGTGGTACTGAAGGCCTTCCTGGGAAAAAAATATGTTCATTCGACCCTGGATGACTTCCTGAAGAGAGCCATGGAGAAATCCCTTGAAAGTAAAAATGGCCACTTGGACCTGTTTATTCGCTTCCTTCATGGCCTCTCTCTGAAGTCCAACCAGAAAGTCTTAGGAGGTCTGCTGTGTCGGACAAAGAGCAGTTCAGGAAGCATCCAGAAAATCATCAACAACCTGAAGGACTTGAATGTGTATGATACCAAAACCTCCCCTGACAGAAGCATCAACATCTTCCACTGTCGGACGGAGATGAACGATCACTCGGTACATCAGGAGATCCAAGAGTTCCTGAAGTCAGATAACGTATCAGAGAAGAATCTCTCTGAGATCCACTTCTCAGCTCTGGCCTACATGCTGCAGATGTCAGAGGAGGTTCTGGATGAGTTGGACCTGAAGATGTACATGATAACACCAGAGGGACGACGAAGACTGATTCCAGCTGTGAGGAACTGCAGAAAAGCTGAGTAAGTCCAGATGTGATTAACTTTATAGATCAGTGTAGATTACTAGTTTAGTTCTTCAGACATACACACTATAAATTGATTCTTAGCTCACTTAGCTCACCTGTTAGAGCGGGCGTCCCATGTACCAAGGCTTAGTCCTTACTGCAGCGGCCCCAGGTTCGAATCCGACCTGTGGCCATTTGCTGCATGTGTTTAATTTCCGTTTTAGTTTCTGTTAATTTCCGTTTGGCAGCAGTCACTGAATTTTGCCATTTATGGACCTCAACCTGATAGCAGCAGGTAGCTAGCAAAGAGAGGTCATCTTTATCAACTGTATTATTATAATTACTTATTTACTGATTTTTAAAAATGCTTGTCTAATCAGGAAGGCCTCATGCTAATTTTGTGGAGACAGACCTGGGATCAGGTCACACTGACAGTCTGGACATTATGGAAGAATCAATGTAACTACATTTTCTCTCTCTTCATCTGCAAGATTAAAGAAAAAACAAAGATTAAAAGTCTGCAGAATTGAGAGAGAGCGATGAGAAGTATTGTTTCATGTCAAACAGTGAGATAGGATTAGCTGAATGCTGATGTGAAAAGCAAAATGTTACTCAAAGAAGTATATATCAAACTGTTTAGTCATCAAATGCATGAAGTAAATATAAACTGTCCTCTTTCATTATAACATATTTTTTTATTTTTGTGTCATGACAGATTTTTAGACTGTGGGATCTCAGATACTCACTTTGAAGTTGTGGCCTCAGCTCTGAAGTCCAACCCCTCCCATCTGAGAGAGTTGGATCTGAGTGCAATCGAGCTGGAGGATTCAGGAGTGAAGCTAATCTCTGCTGGACTGGAGAGTCCAAACTGTAGACTGGAGACTCTGAGGTCAGTTCACTGACTGTAGTTTATGTAGTTTGTACACACACTCTCTATGCACTGGCTCTGCTCCAGATGGCTCTAGAGAGGGACTTTCCACATATTCACGTCAGCCACCGTAGCTCTCCAACACACTTGGCACACAGGAGAGGCTTCAGTTGGTTGCAGATACCGCCAGATCCTACACACTGGACCTTTAACCACAGACCTTATTTCAGGTATCTAAATAAAAAAAACATTCAAAAAACCCGTTGACTTCCAGATGAGGGAACAGGAAGTGCTAAAATGCTAACTCATTTCTATGTTTAAGGACTCTTTCCAAGTCCCCAGGAAGAGCGCCGGTCGTCAATCCCAGCTTTCGTAGTGGCCAAACGCTGGCTTCTGTGTCAGTCACGTGATGCATTGGACCCAAAAAGACTTTTTCCCATAGACTTACAATGGGAAAGAGACGTCTGTAACTCAGCGGATAATGTTTTTTGAGGTGAATCAACTTCACAGTACGAACACTCTAATAGCCCTTATTTAAAAAATATGTTTTTAAAGTTGTGAAATGAACTAATAGCCGAATCCAGAGTAATGTCCCGTTCTCACTTCATGTGAATGAGAC
>CAKALG010044295.1:0-24414 GCA_916700815.1 Helicolenus hilgendorfi
TTAATAATAAAGAGTAGACACTGGAAAAGCTTTTCACACTGGAAAAGCTAACAAAATTATCTGTTCAAAACAATAAAACAATCTCTTTTTTAATGCATCCATGGCATAGATAGATAATTCAGAAACTGCTCTTGAACTCCACCTTGTGGATTTTAGTTGTTTCTCTGAAAATACGTAACTAACGACGTGAGGTCAAAGTTTAAACGTGACGCAAGCACGTAACACTGTGATGCGCTAGTTGTGAGAACGTAGCACGAGAGGAAGCATTTTGTAAACAAGTTTGTTCTCATCTATTGTTTGTCTTAATCTTTCACAATTAATTAACAGTAAGTCTTCTAACCCGAAAGAACATAAGTACGCGAATAATCTTGTTTAATATCCGGTGAATTTATGAACCTAGCGCTTAACTAGAAGCTGTAGTTAGCTGTTAGCTATGGTTAGCTGCTAGCTATGGTGAAGCCATGGATGCGTTCAGTATAGTTGAGGATGAGGTGGCTCTGGAGGGTCTGGACGGGATAACTATTCCCTCTCTGTGGATCCGACTAGAAGATAAAAAGCCCAAGTTTCCCCTGAAGCTCGACGACTCCACCAAGGAGCTCCTCTGGAGGTATCTGATCAGCAACACCGACCTGAAGGTCTATCAACTCCCGAAGGAGAGAGATGATGTGCTGCTGCTCGACAGGTCAGTGTGTCTCTCTGCTCAGTCAAGATCATCCACATACCTGCTGTAGACACTTTAGTGGGACTTCCTTACAGAGAAACACACTCAGTTGGCAGTTTATGAGGTTCATTCAGCTAAAATCACTGAGACAGTGGTTCACAAACCACTCTATTAGACTGCCAAACCAAACCAAAGTTCAAGTGTATAAAATAAAGAAGTACTATTTCTAGCACCAGTGCCTAATAGAATAACAATTAAGTAAGATACATTCAGTAAAATGAGTAAATAAGATAAGATAAGTAAAATAAAAAAGGTAAAGTAAGCTAACAAACAGAAAAATAAGTAATATTGCACATGTTGGACATTAATATTGCACATGAGAATGTAAAAATAGTTTTTTTGTTTTTTGTGCTATTTTTCATGAACTTCAGTTTGCGCTCTTGAAGTGTGGGAACAAGGAACATCATGTGAAAAGTTTTTGATATATATAATATGTTTCTTCATTAGAGAGTTCAAAGTCAATTTAAGAAATACATGAAGTAATTTGTAGGATATTGTGTATGTTCCAGTTGCCTCTTTGTTTTATAGTTTTGTTGCCCTGATGTAGAGTTTGTGTTTCCATGCATGTGTGTGTTTTCAGGTTTAAAGACATCGACCCAGAAACAGGCATTGAAACAACACAGAAGTTTTGTGACGCACGGAAAGACGTCTACCCGATCAAAATTATTCTAGAAAACAAGAGTGGGATACAGGGCTCGTGTGCACTCTTCAAAGAGAGGACAGACATCACTAAGCATGTCCGCTCCAAATCCTTCACCCCATTACTCAGCTTGCAGGAGGCTTTGGAAAGGTTAGTAGAGTTTGATTGGTAGAATACAAACTTTATAAATTTCAAAATTAAGACAAATTAAGTTTATTGCAACTGTTCGTTTGTCTCATTCCCCCCTTCTCTTTAACCCGTAACTCCTCAGATATGGCCGAAAGCTTGTGGTTGTGGCCTCTCAGACGCTGCGATTCAAGACCCTGATTGGTGTCGAGAGCGATCCTGATTTGAAACTGAACGACGACTCTTACTGTGTGTTGGAACGTGTCGGCCGAGCTCGATGGCAAGGAGAGCTCCAGAGAGATTTGCACGGATGCTCTTTCAAGTACGCGTACACACTCATTTATCACGGCGTCGTTGCTGCTCCGTGTTTCCTCTGTGTCACGAGCTGCGGTTCAGACGTTCACTGTGTAACAGGCAGGGTTGTGTTTCAACAGGATCGATGCTCGAAAGTTGCACTACATGAGGAAGGATCTTGTCAAATATGGACTCATCAGCATGCAGTCTCACGTCACTCGAGTGAATTCAGGACAACAGCAACACTCCATTCTTCTGCTGCTCAAACGCTTCCATGTAAACAGGTCTGTTTAAGGTCTCTGTGTGTCAACACTGTTCTGCTGTTGTGCACACAGAGAGAAGTGATTGGGTGAATAACCTGCTATTGTAATCTGTCTAATTTGTGTACAGTGAAGTCTCGGGCTGGGTATCAAACCTCAATAGCGCCACCATCAGGTTTATGACCAAATACTCGCAAAACTAATAACATTCCCATCAGCCTCAGCTACTTTCTGCTTAGTGCTATTTAGAAAATGTCAGCGTGCTAATACGCTTGAGTGAGATGGTGAACATACTGTGCTAAGCATGCCGACACGAGCATTTAGTTTAAATCAATTGGATGGTAGTATTATTAGTATGGTGGTGTGAATTGATATCGTCTTGTTCATTCAAATAAAAGTCTTGCTACTTTTAGATAGTTTTAGGCAAACTTCATGCGTGGCTGCTGCTGCAACACTTAACATTTAAGAACGATGGCTTCTTTTGTCAAATAAAACAAAGGGTTCTATAGAGAAACATGTTTATATACGTCAAAGTAAGGTTTCCAAAATGTATCCTTTTTGTATCGGTACCAGTGGGCAACCTCCGGGTCTGAAAAGTGAAGTCAATGCTGAAGTGCCTTAAACTTGCATTCTTTCTAATAGCCAGCAGGGGGCGACTCCTCTGGTTGCAAAAAGAAGTCTGATTGTATAGAAGTCTATGAGAAAATGAGCCTACTTCTCACTTGATTTATTACCTCAGTAAACATTGTAAACATGAGTTTATGGTCTCAATCGCTAGTTTCAAGTCTTCTTCAATACAGCATGATGTTCATTTAGTAAATGATGGTCCCATTCAGAGTCAAATAGACCATAAATTGATTGATAGCAAAATTCAGGCACTAGCATGGAAACATTTCAAACAGTATGCAGCAATAGAGACACAAAGCATCCAGCTGTACGTTACAGAATTGGACAAAAGGGAAGCTGCCTCTAGGATAAAATGAATGACTAGACTCATCATCAGTGCTTCATTTTTAAGAAATGATGAAAAGATGAAATCATGTCCCCTTCTCATCTGAGTTCACTTGAGTTCAGCTGAATGCGTCTTTTCTCCACCACAGACATGCTACTCAAGTCTTTGCAATACTGAAAATGTTCAGAAGGAGCAAAGCCAATGTTTGTGCTTTTACAAATGTAGTTTTAAGATTTAGGAGCACCTTTATCTGTATCCTCCGCCACTCCTTGTCTTTGTTTCTGTCCTGGAGAAACTCCTCTTAACCCACCTCTACTGTTTCAGGAGGTCTAAGTATGACCTACTGATGGAGTACTTATCCAACCTCCTCCAGCGGCTGCCTGGTCAGTTCGCCACTTTGCTCACACTCAAAGAGCAACTCAGTGTGAGTATCTCACTGTGAGCGTCTGTTGGTCTGCGTGTGTGTGTCCGCCTTTCTCTTTGTGGTAACAACTGTGTGTGTATTCTTGCAGAATGTGGATGACCGTACTTTTAAGCGTGTCTTTCAATACATGCGAACTGCTAAGGTGATTGAGTACTGCCAGTACCCTCTGGAGGACTTGGATCCCGGCGCCGGGCCCTGCACCAATAAAAAAGGTAAATGTGCCTCTGAAGCACCAGTGCTTATGCATATAGTTACATACATGTTTGTATGGACATATGTATTTAGATATGTTTGTATGCGCATGTATTTGAGTGTTTACGTCGCCTGTGTATGTATGAAAATATTAAATTTACTGCCATTTAAAACAAAGAAACGCACATTTGCAAAGCTGTAACCTGTGATTTTTTTTTGAGGCATTTTTACTTGAAAAATTACTTAAATTCTTAACTTAATTAAAAAAGTTGCAGATCAGTTCTGTACAACAAAAGGTATGTTTAGCATAGGTGTAGTCTAATATGAGATATGACAAAAAGTTCATGAAATCACAAATTTTGTGACAGAAATATGAGTTACTAAAGGAATATTTTAAAATAATGTTATTATTATTGATGTTATGCATAAAAAAATTAAATGAGGAGCACAAAAGTTCATTGCTTGATATGAAAATAATATCTTCACAAAAAAAAATAATTTCAAGGTTCACTTATTAGCTTATGAAAAAGCTGGTAAGAGGCCTTTGAGTTAAAGTTTTTCTTTTTTTCACAAATTTAAAAGATACTTACATCACTGCAAACACACATTTAACTGATGTATATTATACATTTGTGGTGATTATTTACGGCATTATTCGCCACATGTCTAACAAATGTGCTTCATCATTTCACTTTGTTCTCCAGGGAATAAAGTGCTCGTTCGCTGTGTGAGACTGTTAAAGCCCTACACGAGGAAGGGCGTTGCTGACGATGACGACGATGAGGACGAGGATGATGAAGACGATTCTGGAGGGAGAGGAAGAGCTCTCCTTTCAGAGGGGCGATACATGGAGAACGATGTCCTGTCGCAGGCCTATCACCTTGGTACGTTTCGTCGCTGTCCTGGAAACAGATCTCTGGGATTCATAGTGTCAGGCAACTATTTTGGCAAGGCTTCATGTTGTTGTATAAGACTCTCCACTGCTGTCCTCATGTAGTTGGACACATTTTCTTTTGTTATTTCGCAAACAAGTATTTGCTATGTAAAGATATAGAGGAGTAATGTCTACCTGAGCAGAGAATGAAGTCGCTCTCCCTCTGTGTGTGTTGTAATCAGAGCTTCTCTGCGCTTTGTTGACATAGCCAGGCCGGCCATGTGAATGATGAAAAACCATGAAGCCTGAAAAGTGCTATTCATAGTCCCCCCAGTTTGTCTAGACTAGAATAGGACAATGACAAGACTTCCGTTCACCCTCAGATCAATGCTGAAAGTCAGCCCTTTACCCTCAAATCCATTGTTTCTATTCAGATCCACTGTTCAAGAGGACAGAGACGACGCTCTAAAAATAACGTACTTTGCAAATTCCTCTTTTATTAAGTCTCGCCTGTGTCTTTTTTTTCTGTAATGCAGTGTTGTCCTGTGGTACAAAGGGAATCGCCCAGCGTAGTATCGGGTTAAGGATGAACGTCGGTAAGCTGGAATCTCGTATGATCTGCCGAAGGCTGGAGAGGGACGGTGTGATAAAGGTAAGACCTACTCTGGTTAATACAACGTTTCCCAGATAGACATTTGCCATTTTGCGACTAAAATGAATTTGCTCCCTACCAAAATTACTTATTTGTATGTATTACCTCTTCTGTTCAAAAACTGCTTCAAAATGCAGTGAAGTCTAAACCACTGAAGTCTGTTAGAATAGTAAATGTGCAGATAGAGAGATTGAAACATGTCTTATGTAATGGGAAGTTAGTTTGTGAATGCAGTCATGTTGGCAGCACACTCACAATTGTTGGATGTGTTTGTTTGGGCTTTCCGCCCACGTGACCTCCACCAGAGGTCAACCACTACAAAGAAAACCCTTCCTCTGCGATGAACACCACACCGCTCTTCTGCTTTGACACACTGGTTGAATCAATGAGAGATTGTTCGGTGTCGGATAAAGTGTTCGTTTGAGTGGAAAATGGTGTTTGTTTGCTTTTGTATCTTGTATCAGATTGTATTATATTGTAAAGTGTTTTGCCCCTCCGTAGATGAGGTGGACAAAATATAGGAAACACTCTCGTTTTATAATTTACCAGAGAACTGAGTAGTTTATACAAAAATAGATCATTTTAATGTAATGCAGTTTTTAATTCAGGGTTATTTTATTCCATATTGTGTTAAATTGTAAAGATGTTTACATTTTTTTGTGTGCGATGTCTTTCACCCTGCAGGGATTCATGGTGGACGAGGGTCGCCAGAGGACGACAAAATTCATCAGCCATACGTGTGTATCTATAAACGAGTGTAGATTTCTAAATTCTCACTTTAACACTACATCATATAATAAGATGTTGTTTTGCTCACTCGTCTTGACAGGTGTGTTGGTGTGAGCAATCAACTCCAGCTGTTCGCTAAGGAGCAGGAACGGAAGAAGCTTCTCTACTCTTCCGCACCGCAGATATCAGAAGCTGCACCTCCTGCCCCCGCCCCTAAAACACCATCCACCTCTAAGAAAAGGGCAAAAGCTCGTGCAGGAAAGAAGACCCGAAAAGCAGGCGGAGGAGGAGACGAGGATGCAGAGGAGGCCGGGCAGACGTGTGGTGATGAAGAGGTGGATACGGCAAATGAAGGGTTGGATGGAGAGGGAGGAAAGTCAGGAGCGAAAAGAAAGACGAAAAGCAGCGTGAAAACTAATCAGACACAACCTGAGATCCCCAACGTACAACCTACACCAGATGAATGTGAGTACTCATTAAGCTATTGCACATTTCACAACAGGTAATCCTTAAAAAGGTCAACAGAAAAGGAAACCAAAATTCACATCCTGACTGTGACCTGTGATAACCAAAGTATTGGATTAACCTCTTCCACTCCTTTCGGGCGCCGGCTCCCTCAGGCGACTTCACTTGTTTCGGAGGCGGTAGCAGGCTCAGTTTTAGAGCTAGAGTGAAGGTACTGCTATCATATGAGAATAGAAAATCTGAGGAATCCATTTGTGCTGACATGTCGGGAAGAACGCTAAATAATGCTATGTAGTTAGGTTAAATTTTGGCGAGGAAAAGCTGGCATGGCCATTTTCAAAGGGTTCCCTTGACCTCTGACCTCAAGATATGTGAGTGTCACTGTAAAGCTGTTAGTCCCCATAGTAGCCATTTCATTTTAGTGAGAACATTTTTTTAAAACTTGACCTCACTGTATAAAATGACCTGTGGTGACCTCTAGGATAATCACAGCCTCATGAAACTTTACAGCCACAAACTACAGACCTAGAGCATTCAGAGGATGGATGGCTTTCCTCGGTAGATGGACAATAAGGTGGTTTCTGAGCAGTTTCCAGAACAGAAGTGCTCGCTATCCAGTCACCGAAAAATTCAATTCTTGCAGAAATTTCCAAATGTCAAAAGTTTTTGATACCAAATCACAGCATGGCTTTTTCTATGGTGTTCCTCGAAGTGTTGGTGTCAAAATGTGGTATTTTTGAGGAATTATTGGTCATTTTTATAAATTCTCAAGTGCTAAAATTATTTTTAATTTAGCACCAAATCTGTGTGAGAAATGGTATCAACCCAAAAATTTCTGCAACAACTTATGAGACATAATAGAGCATGGGGATGGCCATCATATACTTCTATCATAATGTTCTAAGCCCTTATACACGTTCACCATTTATTTTAATTAATTCATTATTTATTTTTTTATTTATGATTTATGACTAAAACAACTTAATGTTCAGGTTATCAGCTTTCAGATGAAGTACACCACTTCTATGTGACATCTACTGTTGACCTGCTATCTCCCCCTAAAGACCCGCTGAACTTTAAAAAAGACAAAAACAGGTTTATTTATTACAGTCAGAGCTCTTCATGTTGTCCCACTTCTCTAATTTCTGTCATCACTCAGGTGAAACTCCAACCAGCAGCAAATCCACGACCAGCATGACACCTGACTCAGCGTCCACTCCCAGAGCAGGTAGTGTGCAGAAATGGGCCTCAACACAATTCACTTCATCTACACTCCAGCAACAGACAAACTTTGAAGGAAAAATAATGTTTAAGTTTTGTTCTCTGTCTCGCTGTCGACAGTACAAACTGAGAATTAGCAAATCTTAGACATTAAAATGATTTTGTTTGTCATTTTGGGGCAGCGGAAAGAGTCGTCAGAAAGCACAGTGTTGCCAGACCTCATTTTTAGCCAACAAAAATGTCAATGACAAACCTTTGTAGAAGTGTTTGATATTGTTATTTCTTCAGAATTAAAGTCTTTTTCCATGATGGATATACAGTATATTATAAGTGTGTTTCCTTTATTCTGTTCAATCATACTTAATCCAGACTGTCTCTTCTATCAGAACAAGCTGGAGGTGAAGAGGAAGAATCCAGCTCAAGTCCTGCCAGCACTTTGCTTCAGAGTGAGGCGTTGGATGAAGCCAATAGCCCAGTGGACAACAACATTGTGGTTGTTAAAGATGTTTGCAAGCCGGTCAGTCTGATGGATTCCTTTCAGTGTTGAAGTTGTTTTTTTCACTGTTTTGTTCCAGCTGTTTGAGATCAACAGATGAGTGTTGTAATTAACGGTTCAATCCGTCTCCTTCAGGCCCCGGCGCGTAAAAAATCCAGATGGTACGTGGAGAGGTCTCATGAGACGTACCGCCTGTTGAGGAGGAGAAACCTGATCATTGAAGCGGTCCGCAACCTCAAAATCATCGAGGGTCTTTTCCCGTCAGTTTGCCTTAATGTTATCAGTTAAAGGGGTAGTTTGGGTGTTTTGAAGTGGGGTTGTACGAGCTACTTAACCATAGTCCGTGTATTACCTACAGTAGACGTTTGGTGACGTTTGGTGACGTTCGGCGAAACAGACAGGAGTTCCAGCACGGGAGCAAAGCGATGTACTGCTGTGGACGGGGGGTGTCAGCAAAACTTATTTTAACCACCTAAAAGAAAGGCTAAAAAAATCAATATAAGTTTAAGTGTACTCTATATTTTGAATATTTTCACTGCTTTACCTTCCTGTCAGACAGCCCTTACTGATGGAGAACTGAAGCCGTTATCTGTGCTCTCTTCAAAGCCACCAGACTCCTTTGACAAAAACAGTAATTTTACATCGCAGAACACGGGAGTTGCTGGTCTACCGCTGCCTCGATCAATTAGTTTGTTTGCGTTATTGTGTGACTTTTTGGTGTTTTAAAGGGTTAGTTCGTATTCACCAAAGTCACAAAATACCACAAACACACTAACCAATTGAGGCAGCAGTAGACCAGTAGATCGTGTTTTGCGAGGTAAAATTACAGGGTTTATTCAAAGGAGTCTGGTGGCTTTGAAGAGAACATATATGGATTTAACGGCTTCATTACCCCGTCGGAAAGGACTCTCTAACAGCAAGATAAAGCGGTGAAAATATTCTAAATATAGCATACACTTAAACTGATATAGATTTTCTTTAGGTCTAAAATACGTTGTGCTGATGCCCCCGCAGCACATTGCTTTGCTCCTGTGCTGGTACTCCAGTCTGTTTCTCCAAACTGGGGCCGCGCCGACCGCCATCCACTGTAGGTAATACACTGACTATAGATAAATACCTCATACGACCCCACTTCAAAACACCCGAACTATCCCTTTAATTTCAAAGCATTTCATCACACAGTAAGAAGGGGGAAGTAAAATGTCAATGTGCTGTCTGTCTCCAGGCTACAGAAGATAATCAATGATGACGAGAAGCAGCACGGGGTCAGCTCAAAGTGTTGCAGGAAGACTATTCTGCGTCTCGTCGACAGTCTGTCTAGAGAAGGCATACTGAAGGTTTACAAGACCACCATCATACAGGACGGGATCACCAAGAATGTAAATGCACACATCACACCTTGGTGGTTAATTCTATTTACAAGCCTGTAGTCATTTGGAAGTTGTTTTCTGTTTGATCGCATCCACTGCAAATAAAACTACTGACAACACATAATATAGGGCTATTACATCTTTTATAGTGAAGGTCTTGTTTATCAAATGAGTTACGATGGGTGCTTTCACACCTGTAGTTGGGTTCATTTGGTCTGGACCAAGGGGAAAACATTATACATTATTGCATTTTAGTTCTGGTTCGGTTCCTGTTCACCCTGACTATTTACAAACAAACCAAGAAGAGTAAACATGAAGTTATACAGACTGACAGATAACTCGTTGATTGGATAGTTTTGGCGGTTCACACCAGCCCAAATGAACCGTGCTAACCGGGCAAACAGACCTGAGTTCCTTTTAACCGAATAGCGTTGTCATGATACGGGAATTTCTAACTTCGATACAATACCTTGAAAAGTGTTGTTATTTAATTCCATTTTGGATACCATGGGGAAACATTGACACAGTATTGAGGGAATCAAATTTTAGATAAAAACAAAAAAGATAAATAGCAGTGTGTGGAGAGGAGATAGAGCAGCTGGTACCCGTGTATCGATACGGCAGAAAATGAGTATTGAAAACTGTCAGTATCAATATGTATCGATAATTTGATATATTTTGACAACACTACTAGAAAAGAGATACTAAGCCTGTCTGATGGTCTTCTTCTTGCAGCTTGAGATGGTCGTTCATCCGTCCATTCAGCCCAACGACGAAATGGTGAGCCGAGTCATTGAACAGGTCCGCTTCAGAATCTCCAGCTCCTACACAGCTGTACGGTGAGTACAAACCAAATACTCTAAAACACGTCAGTGAGGAATACGGTATGTCGGATTTTCTCAAACTGCGTGATTCTTTTGACTAGACTTGATTTTGTCAGTTTTCAGTGTTCTGCCTCAATCCTGATTAATAATAAGTCTCTGTTATCGAGCATGTCTCGTATCTTGTCTCCTGATCAAGCCTCTGTTCAGCTGTCTTTTGTTAAAACCAGCTTTTTCAATTTACGACTTTTAGCCGAGGTGAAGACTACTGTAATTCTTTGTATGTGGGTTTAGAACAGTCGTGTCTTCGCCGGCTGAAGTTAGTTCAAAATGCAGCTGGTCATCTTCTGACTGGAAAAAGAAACCAGCTATCACTAGTTCTGGCCTCCCTCCACTGGCTTCCTGTCCGTTTCAGGATTGATTTTAAGATTTTATCGCTTGTTTTTAAGGTTTTAAATGGCTTGACCTTATCTAGCAGAACTATTGCACCTTCATACTCCAGTTTGAGCACTCAGGTCAACCAATCAGATGCTCCTTGATGTCCCCAGAACTAGACTCAAAATCAGAGGCGACCGAGCTTTTGCAGTGACCGCCCCTAATCTCTGGAACAGCTTACCCTTTCATATTAAAACTGCTCAGACTACAGAAACATTTAAGTCGCTGCCGAAGACCCACCTCTCCTCGCCGGCGTTTGATTAAGTTGAGCTTGACACCTTGAGTTTTTAAATGTGCTATACAAATAAAGTTTGACTTTGACTTGACTTTGGTCTTCGTCTTTGTCCCTCAGTCTGCAGCACGCTGAAGAGAAAGCCAGAGAACACGAGGATATGACCGGCAGCCCTTCTAAAGGCCTGAAGAGAGAGAAGAGAAAATCTGACGAGTTCAAGCCCACAACAGGTTCTGTTTCACTCGATGTTAGAAGAGCAGTAAAATGGGAGGAGATGCTTTGGTTTCACAGAAATATGAAATAGATAATAGAGAGAAAGGTGTAATTCAAACACTGTAATTTACCATGCATGTAATGTTTTTCATGTAAAATATATCGAACATTGAATGACATCAGATCTAAATGTTTTTCCATCATTAAGTGCATAGATTTCAAAAGTGGCAGATAACATTTCTGAGTGGCAGACAAAAAAGAATACTTACCTGCCACAGTAGCAGGCAGTGAAAAATGTTAATTTCAGACCCTGCCTCTAAATCTTTGTCCACCATTCATCGTTTTGTTCTTTGTCTTATAGTCCGGGGATTGGGGAAGACCTTTGGCTTCCAGCCTAAAATGCATCGTCTGCGTCTTGTTCATAACTTCCTGTGGTACCTGATATACGGACACCCGGACAGACACAACTCCACCGACTCCAACTCGACCAGTCAATCGCCAGCAGACCTCCACAGCTCTGATCCCGACGCCAAACGCGTGAAAGACTCCGCAAACACAAACGGACAAACGCGGTCGTCCGAAAAAGATGCCTCCGGCTCTGCGGACCAACAAACTGCAGATTCTGCTCTGTCTAACTTGGATGTGACATTATCATCAGGTGACGAAGAGGAGGAGCTGAAAGATAAGTCGGCACCTCGTCGCTTTCAGTCTGACTGGAAAGGTGAGAGAGCATCATGTGTGGGAACTCTACTGTAGTTAAATGTTTGTGTCAATTTTAAATGAGCTGCCCATTTTGTTTCTTATAACTCCGTCAAAACCAATGCATGAGCTCTGCATACTGTTATATATTTACGTTCATGTACATACGCGTATTGCAGTTATTTTAATTACACTTTCAGGGTAGGAGAGTTTTTCCCGACTAACCACCTCGATGTTTCTGTAATCTCCTCCCCGTCTCTGATAGTGTATGCTCATGAAGAGTCATGGAAGAAATTCGTGCCTCCTGTCCGTGTACACAAGGAGTTTGGCAACGGCTGGGCGATGGTCGGCGACCTGCTCCTCTGCCTTCCTCTCTCCATCTTCATTCAGGTCATACAGATCAATTACAAGGTGAGAAAACTCATTTAGTTTTGTTTGTTTATTATACAGTTCATCCTGCTTACCTTCTGTGAACTGTGGGGGAAAAGTATTTTCTCTAATGGGTGACCTGATCCTCATCTGTGCCAGATATCCTGTAGTGGTTATAAATACTCGTCTGTCCTCTTTGAAATCAGAGCAGATATACAGGATACACACTGACGTCAATCTGCTTTTTCAGTTAAAGTAGTGAAGAAGAGGAATTACGTATACACAAACATTAGAGACTCGGGAAGCTTTGCAGTGGTTAAAACTAAAGTCAGCACAAAAGTGTCACCACCAATGATTGCCATTGTATTTATTGTATTTATCATACTGATTCTATTTATTATCTCACACTGATGGACTTTTATGTATTGTGTTGTTTTATGTAGTGTATTTGTTCTTCTGTGGGGTTTTTTTGTCGACCTGCCCAGGGACAAAAGATGTAAATAAACTACTAGCTAACTCTGGTGCAATTACTTTTAACTGAGCGCTGCAAAAAATAAGCAACAAAATAGATAAATAATGCAGTTTCGAATGAATTCACGTAACTTAAGTTGAGGACTTTTTGTCACTGCAACTAAAGAAAGTTACAGTCAGCTGAAAGTCAACATTCAGGCCAATAGATGTAATAATAAATCATAAAAAAATCATGTAGTGCTGCAACAATTAGTCGATTGACAGAAAATTGATAACCATCCATTCTTATAACCAATTAACTGTTTAAAGTAATTGCCAAATATATTCAGATTTCTTCCTGCTTCTCAAACGTAAGGATTGTTTTGCTTTCTTCTGTAAACAGACATCTGAGGACGTCACCTTGCACCGGCAAATTAGACAGGAATTGTTAAATGTTACCTGCACGTGATTTAGCTACACTCAGGTGCCAGTTCATTGGGTAGACCAAGTTTAAACTAATGTAGTCTGATACAACATTACTGCAGTAAATCCTTCATGAAATTGATCATGTTCAGCTGTTGATTCAACTTTATGATCATTTTGGAGGCTGTAGTTTGTGCTGCTGTTAAACTGTATTGAGATGAGATTGGGACAAAATAATAGACATATAGGTGCACTTGATAAATTGAATGTAGATTGCCTCATAAGTTGTACATTTGGACATTTATGAGAAGTTGTTAATGGCCTATTTCTATTAGTCCAGCTTGCAACACATGAAGAAAGACACATTCAGTACATAAAAACACATTTGCTGACTTGTGTCGACAGGTGGAAGGACTGGAGGATTATCTCAACGACCCTGTGAAGCAACACCATCTTATCAGATCGCTGCCCGCCAGAATGAGAAGACAGCTGCTCTTTAAACGGTGACTTTCTTTCCTTCTTTCTTCCTTTATTGCTCTCTTTGTAAAGCATCATAGCTGTTGAATCTAAATGGAGTATTTTTGGATTCTTTACGTCAGGAAATACATCTTCTCATTTCACGAGAACCTGCAGAAGTTGACCTACATGGGTCTGATGCAGTTCGGTCCTGTGGAGAAGTTCAAGGAGAAAGACCAGGTATACAGCAACCACATCACAGAGAGAAAAGAGCTTCAGCATCTGACTGCTGCTCCGATCCACTCAGAAAACACAGAATTTCATTTATCGTTTGCATCAAAATAAGAATATATCATCATAAAGTTTGAAAGAAGGACAGAAGACAAATGTTATCCCAGATTTTACATGCTAAATTTTACATTTTTAAGCATTTACAGCATGTTTTTTTCCCCCTTTTTAATCCATAAGTAGAGCAGCTATACAAACATACAGTACAAGTAACATGTTGTTCAGCAAAGTTTCAAATAAAATAAAACTAAAAGCAAAATTATAAACAATATGAAGTGATAAAGTCAAAGAGGACTTAAAGGTATCTGTAACATTTCGGGGGATCTATGGGCAGAATTGGGAGTATTAGCAGCATGTGTTTTAAGTAAAGCATCAATGTTACATCAGGGAAAATAGGCTCTTGGTCAAAATTAAGTAAATTCTCTTTTCATGTGTCTCACATTTGTTCTCCACATCTGCACTAATCCAGGTGTTTCTGTACTTGAGGCGCAATGCCACCATTGTTGACACTGTCAGCGCTGAGCCTCACTACTGGCTGGTCACAGAGTCAGCTGACAAACCATTTGAGAGGCGCCAGTACACATTGAACACCGCTGAAGACGTAGAAAACTACTGGTTCGACCTGATGTGTGTCTGCCTCAATACACCACTGGGTACATGCACACACTCGGACAAAAGCAGAATTACACAGCACTGGCAACCATATAGAAAATTATAATGTTCACTTTTTTAAGATGTGCCCGCCTCTTTTTGTTTGCTTTTTTTTTTTAGGGGTAATCCGCAATAAGAGAAACGCAGACGCAGAATTTGATCCTTCCTTTGTGCATGAACGCAACGTGTTTGTGGGACTGGCATACCTGCTAAAGTAAGTGGAGTCACTCTGCCTGTTCTTCTTCTCTTTTTATAAGGTAACTCAAAGAAGCTGAAATGTAAACTTAAAACTTCTAAACAAAAGTACAAATAGAGATCGTCACCAGTGTGTTAAAGTAGCACTGATGTATATGTGTATCAGGGGCTCTCGTGAAGTGTGTGACGACGGGTCGATACCAGGAGACGGTAAAGGAGCAGCAGGTCTGGACTCTGAGTTCTTTGCTCATCTTAAACGCAACTGGTTGTGGACCAATCACCTCCTCAAGGTCAAAACGGTAAGTAACAGTATGTATGTGCATGTAGTGAATAGACAGAGACAATATTGAATGTGGTCTAATGTTTGTCCACATGTATCTGTTTTGTGTTTTAGACCCCGAGTGGTTTAGAGGCGGCGGAGAATAAAATCCGACTGAAGAGCCTGCTGAGTAGAAATGCTCTCAGGATTGCGCTTAAAGCTGGTGAGTTGCTGCTTGAAACATAATGAATTTATTTCTTTTCAACAACTTTTTGTGTCCAATCATGATCAAGTTGTGTTTCAAGTTGCTTTAATTCTTCATTAACAATAACGGGTGAAAGAATATGAGTATAATATATTAATCTTCAGACGCTTTTTTTACTTGCATGTCTCACGCAAAAGATACGGTCTCATGTTAATCCATGAGGCTGTCTGCAAGCGGCTCCGTAGGCGTGCTAATTTACTACAGTTTACCTCATATTTTAGGGTTTTATCAATATTTTATCATTATGGTTATTAAACTTGAATCAAATTATCTTTAATTTCATATCTGACCTTGTTCTTTGATTTTATTGTTTCTGATGGCATGTTTTCTCCTTTATTGCTGTTTATTTATTGATTTAAGTGGACCAAAAACTGGATTTTTACCAAGTTTCTGGAGAAGGATTTATTATTATAATATTATATATTAGTTCAGTAAATTTATATCTATGTATTTATTTGTTACATATAGTTTTACAAAGTTAGTAAAGCAATGTTTAAGTCGAGCCTGATGTTTCCTTACACATAGAAAAATGATGCCAGTCACTTCGACCTAGTGAGGCATACAGCTTATTAATTAAAGACTGGTATCAGATCAGTACTCGGTATCAGCCGATACCCAAATCTCAGGTATCAGTATCGGTATTGGGACTGAAAAAGTCGGATCTGTGCTTCCCTACTTATGTTGTAGCTTCTAGGGCATTACTCCCTCTGCTTCATGTTTACTAGCACACTGTCACAGCGCTCCAACTCATCAATAATATACTTTTTATACGTCTGTGTGTAACAGGAGGAACGACTACACCTCGATATCTGACTGCCAAGCGATCACTGATGACAGAAACTGTTGAGGTATGAGTTCAATCAATTTTATTTTATTTTATTATTTCATTATCTTTGTTTAGACCTAGTTGCCAGTTTATTAGTTACACAATAACAAACAGACCGGATCAGGTGAAAGGTAGGAAAAATGTTTTATTTCTCTGTGGGGTCCTTTCCATAATGCTGTTAGACACTTATAATAACAATCTGAGCCTGTCAGTGGCAAAAACAAACACTTTTAGTGGACGTAAAATGACGGTGAGGAGTTTCCCTGAGTGATTACATCAAAAATTGTTGTCCTCATTAGTCCCCTAAACACAAAAACATGGAAAAATAGGGTTCAGGTTGAAAAATAATTACGTTACCCTTTAAACTCAGTAGGCTTCTTGTTGATATGTGTGATATTGACCTATTACAGATGACAATGGCGACGTTATTGGAGCTATATCCACTGAAGATACAATTTTCAAAATGCTTCATTCACAGTTAAACCACAGACTACAGGTTCAGGATACAAACAATACAAACTGTTGGTGTGTGTTTGTAACCAGGTGGATTTTGAGCCCGCTTCCAGAAACCAGAAGGTGGTCGGAGGAAGGAAACAGAAGAGGAAGAGAAGCAAAAAGGAGGTTGTCAAAGCCCCACGCAAGAAGAAGAAAGGTACAACATGAGCTTAAAAATGGACTAAAGATGGACAGCTGACAGACGGTGTACCTGTCTGATTGTGTGTGTGTGTGTGTGTGTTTTTTGTATTTCTTTGTGTATTTAAAGAGCCAAAGAAACGCACCCCTGCCCACGACGAGGCGGACCACCGAGCTTTGAAAATGATGACCCGACAGAGAGTGTGCTGGTCTGTACAGGAAGACTCTCTGATGATGCTCTGCAGTGTGGCCGCACATCTGCTCAACAGCAAGGTACACACAAATACATGAAGTGGTGTCTAATATGTCTAATCCGCAACCTTTTCATGGGCGTATGTATGGCCAATTAAACTAGAGTGTTTTTGGGGGTGGAGGGTATTTGAATAATTTTTAGAGGTCAAATTATCCAGTAATTCAAAAACAAATACCGAGGCTTTCACACTGAGATTTGAGGCACATACGATACGTTAATATTCATTGTCAGTGGGATAAATCACTAAATGATGCTGGTGACAGTGACTAGTATGGCTAGCTAACGTTAGCTTGAGTGTGAGGCTGCTGCAGTAATACAGTCAGACATTAACGTTAAAGCAGCATCAAACTGTCGTCTCCAACTAAATCTCAGCCTATAGAAGAAGAACAGTTGTCTATTAACAGGCTGGTTATTTACAGACAACACTTAGCCTAACGTCAATCAAATATGTATAGAAGTCTGGATAAACAATATGCGGCCACTGGGTTGGACGGGGGAAGACTGAAGGGACATGACGGCGATCAGCCTTAATTTATTAATTTATCACGAACGCTCAGGTTCGGGCAAAGTCGCAAAGTAATTATTAGACATGTGTATAAAACAAACGTTTGTATAACAAGAGATGAATGCGATACAAACTTGTCAAAATTACAATCTAAACACACGCGTTGAAGTCTATGGGATCTACGGTTTTCTTTCCGCGGCCTTGACTTTTTGCGAAGTACCCGTATGTTCCGGTGTGATGTATATGTTGTTATCGAGATATGAAATGATCGATATCGGGATAGAAGATTTTGGTCATATCGCCCAGCCCTAGGCTTAAATTATGAGCAGTGGTTTGCACTTGTTTGGATCAAAACATCACAGCGTATTGTTAATGTGTTGCAGTTGAAAAGGCCATTCGTACCGTACTGTGTGGTGAGAGACCTGCTCCACGCAGAGTTTGAGATAGCGATGGATAAAACATCCGTCGCCGTCGGGCGTCGCACGCGATACATCCTCAAAAATCCTCAGACGCTTCTGAACTACAGGTAGGTACACGTAATAAAAACACCTGCATTTATACATTACATTCGACATAAACCTGCCGTTGTATTCATCAACTGTGTGTTGCAGGATCTGTCTGGCTGAGGTGTACCAGGACAAACCTCTGCTGAGTCTGTTGGAGGAGAAGAAGCCTGCTGATCCAGACAGTGCAGACGTGTGTTGTTTTTGTTTTGTTGGTGTTATTATCGCTCTATTTTTGTTTCTAAAAGCTTGAAGTTGACTTATATAAAATGTCTGCCTGTGTTGTTTTAGGATTGTGGAAAATCGTTCTCTGAATATACGCGGCTGCTCAGACAGAAGTTCAGCTCTGTTCTTCTCGCTCGTGATATGATCATGCCCGACTCAAAACAGCAGCTCTTCTCACGGTAAGAAGAAGAAGAGGAGGAGGTTTGACGTTCTGACTTAAAACCAGCGGTGATGGCTACAACCAGAAGCTGAGTGTAGTTTGTTATGTAACCGCTGTATATGTGTGTTACAGGTTCAAGGTTTCGGCAATAGAGCATGGAAACCGGGTGTCATGGAAAGACACTCTCACCTGGTGAGGATTCAGTTCGATTTTTCTTCTGCTGAATAAATTTGAATTGTTATGGTAGAAGTTAATTGTTTGTGTCTATTGCAGCACAGACGACATTCATGCCATAGTGTTGCATAACTTGATCCAGAGCACTCTGGCCATGACCAACTGTCAGATGAAGTCGTCTAGATCCTTTCAGGTACGGCCTCCTTTAATTCCTCTTGTTCATTAACCTCTTAAAAATCCGACGGCTCGCTGTGTCTCTCAGAGGTTTTAAAGCTAGACTGAAGATACTGATATCATATCAGGTGTCCATTTGTCCCCGTTTCCTTTTACCGTTCCACACTCGCAGATACAAAACACACACAAACCTCTGATTATCATCTGTCTTCTTTCTCAGACCTTCCACATGTACAGTAAGTATAACCAGGAGCTGCTGTGCCAGGTGTTCATACAGTGCAGGAAGAGGGGCCTGGTCAACCGCCGGCGTATCAATCAGTTTGGGCCAAAGAAGAACCGAGCGCTGCCCATCCTGCCCATGTCCTACCAGCTGTCCCAGTCCTACTACAGGTATATTACTGTCAATACTCTCATTACTTGTATCAGTATTCTAGGATAGATCATCTCTTTTACAAAACATACCCGGCCACAGTGTATCGTTGTAGCTTGCAAAGTACTGCTTATTTATTTTTATTTGTTTTGATATATTTGTAAATAAATGTTGTTTTAATATTATTTAAATATTGATTTGTTGTGCCAGAGTTACTGTAGATTACAGCTACTATTAATTTGCAGTCCTGTTATGCGATAAAATGTTCCAGAAATAATATTAAAAATAAATGTAGGCATTAATTAATTAATTAATAAAATGTGACATATATATATATTTTTGTTTTAATTTCCTTCTTTATTTATTTACCTTTGTAATAATTCCCCTATTTATATATTTATTGTAATTTATTTTACATACATTTAAAAAAAAAAAAAGTATTTATTCATTTTTAAATGTATGTATGTATGTATTTATTTATTTATCTATTATTTTCCCTCCTCCATACCATGTGATAGAAACACAAACATGACTTCCCTAAAGGAACTTTTTAGCTTCCGATGTCGTTCCTGAGTTTAGTTTCGTGTGAATATTTGGTGAAAAAGCTGTAAGTCTTCTACATTTTTTGTGACCACGCCTCTCCCACTCCTTCCTGACAGGTGTTTTTCGTGGCGTTTTCCTCACACACTGTGCACCGATTCCTTCCGCTTCTTGAGGAGTCTAATTAACAACAAGACGGAAGACGACCGACCCGTCACTACGTTCTACCATGAAACCGAGAACAGGTCAGAGAACGGCGAGGATGTGATTGAGAAAAGAGCGGGGTCAGAGAGGACAAAAAAACAAAGCAAAAAGAAGGAAGATGGAGGAAGACCAGCAGCGAGTGAACCAGAGGTACAACCAAAGAAGGAAAACAGTGACTCCTCAAAGGAAGGAGGGAACGACCAAAGTAAAACGGAAGGAGAGGAGAAGCTGATGGAGGTGAACGACGACGAGACTGAGGCGACGAGCAAAGCGGATGAACAGAAAAACCCAGAAGATTGCCTCGCAGCTGGTTGTGGTGAAGATCCATCCAGCAGAGAGCAGACTGACGATCACATGTCCAAAGAAGAGGCTGCTCCCTCAAACGCAGCAGCTCGAGCTCCAGAGGAGCCTCCAGATGTGTCGGACATGATGCGGTTCTCTATGGACTCTCCAGGTGGAGCCTGCGTGGTCTCTCTCGGCCTGATGTCTCTGGGCCTGCTGAATGTGTACATGTCCATACCTAAACAGATGGTGGTGGTGGACAGCAACCTGGTGGACAACGATGTAGTCAAGAAGTGAGTTATAATCTGTGTGCGAACATCCCTACATGTTATTGTATTCATAGTCCAGATTGTCCAGAGGAACGGGAACACTAAAGAGATGCTGCTAAGATCACCACAAATGAAATATACCTGCATCGTCTTCGGGAGGAGGCACAAAAAGAGAAATGTATAACCTGAGATATTTCATAACCTAGATAAATATCTGCATGACTAGTTACCACTGTGAGTACAGAAGAAAATAAGTTTCCTTGTACTTAAAATAGTATTTAAGTATAGTACTTGAGTAGATGTACTTACTGCCACTGAGGTACAAACAGTGAGACATCGTGAGGCGATGAAAACACTTCAGTAACAGCAGCAGATCTTATTTAGCAAGACTCTAAATCTTACTAAATTGCCTTGACAGTAATTTAATAGCAGGTCTACTCGCACTACCAGCCATCAAACTCCTTTGAAACTGACTCTCCCCTCACATCCGCACACTGGACTCCGTTACAGAATCCAAAACTGCTCGTAAAACCCATTTTTTCTAAAACTAGCTTTCTCACTTTAACTGCAAAAACTGCATCTTACTACTGATTTGAACTCATTGCTGAGCTCTGCTCTGTTGCTTATTGTATGTTTTATTACTGATCTTATGTGATTTAAGGTGACCTTGAGTGTCATGAAAGGCGTCATTAAATAAAATGTATTATCATTATTATTATTTATATTTTTAGTAAATGTTTTCTCCTTCTTCTTCTTCTTCTTCTTCTTCTTCTTCTTCTTCTTCTTCTTCTCTTTCTCTTTCTTCTTCTTCTTTTTCTCTTTCTCTTTCTCTTTCTTTCTCTTTCTCTTTCTTCTTCTTCTTCTTCTCTTTCTCTTTCTTCTTCTTCTTTTTCTCTTTCTCTTTCTCTTTCTTTCTCTTTCTCTTTCTTCTTCTTCTTCTTTTTCTCTTTCTCTTTCTCTTTCTCTTTCTCCTTCTCTTTCTTCTTCTTCTTCTTCTTCTTCTTCTTTTTCTCTTTCTTCTTCTTCTTTTTCTCTTTCTCTTTCTCTTTCTCTTTCTCCTTCTCTTTCTCCTTCTCCTTCTCCTCCTTCTTTGCCTCCTTCTCCTTGAAAGTTTTCATGTTGTTAAAAATATAATAATGTTGAGGTAAACTGTGACTTTTCAGTATGGCAGCTCTGGAAGAAGAGGAGGATGATGAAGAGGACGGTGAGGAGTTTGATGGGAGAAAAAAACTAGAAGTGAAGGCACATCAGGCGTCTCACACCAACTACCTGATGATGCGCGGATACTGCTTTCCTGGAATAGGTAGAGTTTGAATGTTTCACTAACTCACTTTCTTTAGATGAATGTCTTCTGCAGATGTAATGTGTCCATTTGTCCCGCTTGTCTCGGGTGGATGGCAGAAAGTAAAGTTGGGTTTTTAGCAACATCATTTGAATCCCTTTGCACTGGGTTAAAGAGAGCAGAAAAACTAATTTAGCAACAATGAGTTTTTGTGTAACAGTACAAATGGTTTTAGTTTTTAAATTTCTCACAAGGACCATATTAAAACATATTAAAACATATTAAACACTAGTTAAACAAGATAATCCCTATGTTTTTGTAAGTTAATTTAAAGTACACAATCACAAGTGTCTCAATACACTTTACCAATATAGTAAAAGACAACAGCAAATGTAAAACGTTTTAAAACAAGTTATTATTAAGCTCCATAGTTTATTTACAGGAACAAAACATTGAAACGTAAATTTGACTTGGATACAAACTTAGCCAAAAAAGTTTTTAAAATGTCTTTCATTTACAGATAAATCTTTTTTCTGTATTTAGATTTTGAGCTCAGACGAATGGTGACTTAATTGATTAGTCCACTGGTTCCAAATCTGGGGTTCAAGATCCCCATTAGGGGTCGCCAAGGCTTTCTTGATTTTAAGGGGAGTCAAATTTTAAAACGTATCTATACATTTGGATGATTTTTGTGAAGAAAACTAAAAGATAGTTGGATTATTATTTAAGATATAAACTCAACAAAAGAGCTAATAGAACAATGGCCAAGCGTCAGGGAGAAGAAAACACACACATAAAACAGAGAATTGTATTAAAAATCCCTAAACGTAACAGGAAAAATCATCTCCGGTGCAATTCGATTAGTCAACATCAGTCATTTATCAAGCAGAAATGACAAACAATCTCCTGTTTTAGCTCCTTAAATGTGAACATTTTCTGTTTCTTTCTGTTTTATATCATAAATTTAATATCATTGGGTTTAGGACTTTTGCCCAGACGATTATTTAATCAAATTAAAAGGTAGATTAATCTGTAATGAAAATAATAGTGAGGTGCAGCCCTGCTCAGATTTATAACATTGTGATTTTGTTTCTAGTCAAAATCCGTAACCTCAACACCACTGATAACATCGTGGTGGAGTCGTGTATTATGAGGCTGCAGCTGCGCAACACACCTGCTCACAACGTGTTCAGCATGGACGGTAAGTATTAACAACGCATGTAAGACACGTACAAACACTGTTTCATCTGCAGAAAGCAATACTTTATTTCAATTTTTCTTCCTTTCTAGACTCTCCACCACTGGACTTGACTAAATGTGGTCCGTCCCTGCTGCCCTCCATCCTCACCTACTCCACCCGCACCTCCTCATCCTCTCCAAACAGCGTGAAGGAGTGTGAGAGACGTTTGATTCAGCAAAGAGGATACACTCCTCAGGACATTGACGCGTGTGCTCAGCTCAGGAGGAGCTTAGATGCAGCTGGTGAGAATGGTTTGGATACACACGATCTCTACCAGACTCATCTACACCTGGAGGAGCCACAGTCTGGATGCACCAGGAGCCTGCAGCAATACATGAAGGTAAAATACACGTACGGCTGTTCTGCAAAACAAAAAAAACATGTCACGACCTGGATCTGACTTTCTGACATCTGTTTTACTATATATAATATATAAAAACATTATTATGCAATAGAAATATATAATATCAATGATAACAGCATGTAAAATGTACAGTAACTACAAAATAAAGCTAGAAAACAAAGCAGTTACTGAGTGCTCTGCCAGAGAGAGACAGCTAAAACAAGGGAGCTAAATCAAACAACACAGATAGCCTTAGTTTAAGCTAAATTAACTTCTTCCCCTTGACTGAATAAAAGAAGTGGACGTAGCCTCCAGGTCTGAAAAGTGAAGCCAATGCTGAAGTGTCATAAAAACTTGCATTCTTTCTAACAGCCAGCAGGGGGCGACTCCTCTGGTTGCAAAAAGAAGTCTGATTCTATGAGTCTATGAGAAAATGACCCTACTTCTCAGTTGATTTATTACCTCAGTAAACATTGTAAACATGAGTTTATGGTCTCAATCACTAGTTTCAAGTCTTCTTCAATACAGCATGATGTTCATTTAGTAAATTAAGGTCCCATTTAGAGTCAAATAGACCATAAAGCAGGGGATGCTTTAGGGCGTGGCTAGCTTGTGATTGACAGGCGGAGGCGTAGCAATGCATATCCCTTCCCATCGCCACCCTCTCGTCCAATTATGGTTAAGTCTGGCTCCAAAAAAACAAGATAGCAACGGCCAATATGCCAAACTCTGGTCTTGTCTAGAAGGTAACCCGAAAAATGCGAAAACTTCCAAAAACTCTTGCGAGACTCGCTGCCTAACGACCTATCCTAACTTTAACCATTCGAGGTCAATGCCTAACCTTAAAGGGAAACTACACCCATTTTCAAAATTCATTCATGTTACTCCTTTGGTCAAAGACAGGCCGAAAATATTAGCAAACATGAGCAACTCTCTGTCTAGTTACAGTCAACAGTCTATGATTATACACCTGCTCTTTACTGACAGGTTTAGTGAACGATCAGTTCCCTTGTTTCCACTTCTTCTGTTCTTCTGCCTGATCTTTAATATTCCCATTTTGCTGCAGGAGTTACAAGAAGAAGGCCAGGTGTTAAAAGTCGGGAGTTTGAGCGTCCGTTGGGTGCTCATGCAGCACGCCGATCCGTGGCTGCTGACTGTAAACACCAAGCAGTGGTCCCAGTCACGCTTCACATCTGACAGACTGCCCTTTTTGGAGAAAGATCACAACATCCCCTTCATGCGCAAGAGACCCAGGCGAG
>CAKALG010044300.1:0-10822 GCA_916700815.1 Helicolenus hilgendorfi
CCCACAAATGCTTAATAGAGTATCATTAAGAAGCCTTGATTGCACGAAATTATACTTTCTACGAATGTGATTAAGGACAACGTACTCTTATGTCTCAGTCTAAAATTCATCAGTTATGATGCTCTGCAAAGTGGCGTTTATATATATACGCGCTCTTTGTCTTGTTAGAAGTGGTTAATAGCTCAATCTTTGTTAGTATGTGTTAGATGTCTTTTTGAGAAGGGTGTGGAATTTCCTCAAAAACGAAACTTGGTGAGCTGCGCAGGCGCAGTAGGAGCAGTAGGCGAAGCCCTCAGGATATTATAAATAGAGATCGAGTGAAGTTACATCAGTTCTGTGTTGGATGTTACTCTGGGAACAACGTCAGGGGGAAATCCACAACAGGAAAGAAGAAAAACTGATTTCTGTCTGTATTTATCCAAGGTAAGAACAATGGTCTCCTTTTTATTTATTCATCAGTCTATAGCGTATTTATTTATCAGCTTGTGTTAATGTTTTTTACCTTACTCAGAGTCAGGGATGTAAGTTGGGCCTGTTATGGAACATCCATGCTCCTAGAAAGATGCTGACACACTAAAAGAAATGATCTCTCCTTATGTGGCTGTGTGGCTAATCATCTATATACCTGTAGGCTACTTACAGCAGTAGGAGTTTGGTGTTGTGGAGGTTCAGTGGAGATGGATGGGGCACAGACCCTAGAGAAGAAAAAAAAACGGGAACAAAAAAAATGTACATGTGGTTTTGATTTGATTGGTTTGAAGTGAGGAAATAATTATCAAAATATAGACATCAAATAAAACAAGTAAGTTTTTCTTAACATGTGTGATTTTTTACTTGTTAGGCCAGAGAGATGTCTTCCACACATGGGTTGAAAGTAACAGCATGACGTTTTCTTTTGCAGATGGAAGGTGATAAACACCAAAGTTGATAATGTGATAAAGAAAGAAGAAAGACAATCATGGTGGAGTGACACAACATTTTCCCAGTGTTTATCCAAGGTAAGAACAATAGTCACCTTTTTATATATTTATTTATTAGCTTGTGTTAATGTTTTTTGCCTTACTCAGAGTTATGGATGTAAGTTAGGCCTGTTATATAACATCAATGCTCATAGTATGATGCTGACGCACTAAAAGAAATGATCTCTCCCCTACATGACTCACCATTTTCTGTGGCTAGACGGGGGCTGGGCACAGACCCTGAAAAAAAGCAGGGACAAAAGAATGTGGAATGTGGTCTGATTGGTTTGAAGTGAGGAGATAGTGATCTCAATCTAGACCAGGGGTCTCCAACCTTTTTCCCTCTGAGAGCTAATTTGACAAAATGAAAGTGTCTCAGAGCCACTCAACGCACCAAGTTGTACATCACCAATAGCAAACATAATTTCTGTTTTACTTTTATGGTCCTTTAATAAGGTTTCAGCCACCGCAGTCATCGTCTCTATTACAATCCTTCCACAGGCGAAGGGCTTTTTGTGTTTCATTAGGATGTGCACCACTAAACGAAGCCTCTTTGCTACTTTGGCCTTCTTCGTCAGTTTGGTAAACGGTAAACAGAGACTGTTGCAGGGTCGGCGCCAGAGTATTAGGGGCCAACGGGCAATCAGCTTTGACAGGGGTGGGGGCATTTTTTCACCTCATATAGCCTTTATTAAGTGTATATTTAACATTATCATGTTTCATGACAGAAATAAACTGACAAACTGACAGACAGACGTATACGTAATGTCACTTTATGCGCACAGGCCCGCACGGACGCATACACACATGATGTTATGTCCACAAAAACAGGTTATAAACTAACACTGTGTCCTAACTTGATGTGAGCGTCACATCGCGCATTAGACGCTCTCTGTCCACACTGAGTACATTAAATCTGCACTTCTGTTACGTCATGTAAACAAACCACATAGCCAACATATCAGTTGTGAGCTCCACATCAGACTGGAGCTGGAGACTTAACCACTTAAAAGAGGGGTTAGTTGTTATCTTCCTACGTTTGTAGCCTACTTTTTACAGAAAACACACGTTTTATATTGTGATATTTACTGGAAAAAGCAACAGCAAGTAGGTTGTTATCTAGCGATCTTCTCCAGCCAGCTGCCACCTTAAATGGTTTCTGTAGTGAAATGAGGAGGTACTGGAGGCTACAGATAACTCCTCAGGCACGCCCTGCGTCTTGCTCGTGCCAGGGTCAAAATGTGCACGCACACAGATTAATGTGTTGTTTAACTCCCTGTTTACTGTATCTTAGCACCTAACAGTCTGACTGATTTCTTCATAACTATAATTTAAGTTAATAATGACTAAATGTGGATGTTTCACTCACCAGTTGTTGTCCCTGCTCAGCCTGCTGTATAACGTAACATTAGTCCATTTCTTTATGCCACGATACTGAACAAAATAATCCAAAAGGTATGTACGATGTGAGAGGAGCACAGGGTGCTTTTTACACTCTTGGTCCTTTAATGCACCAGGTTTTGTAGGTCTACTTTCTCTCATTGTTTTCTATTGAGCTAGAATTTAAAAAAAAAAAACACACACAAATGACAAATGGAGCGGTTCAAAACGAGGCTTCTTACTGAAATATTGTAGTGACGGCTCATATTTAACACAGTTTCCATAGTTGTCTCTTTGTGCTGTGTGTTTGTGTTTTATTTGAACCATTAGTGAGGTGGCTGTTATATTTTTTGACAGGTAGCTCGTAATAAAGTTTCACTAGTGAACGCTATGCATATAACTGCGAGCGTCAATGCTTGTGCTAAAAGTGTCAATAATCAAGTTAATATTTTCATTTACATCCAGGACAACAGACCCGGTTTTCTCAGCTCATTTTATTTAGACTAATCAGCTGTTCCTCGTCCATGTTACGGCGCTCTCAATGTGAGTGACAGGAAACAATAGGAACCGGGTGTCCGACACAAGTTCAGATGAGACGTGTTACATCTTTTACTGACCGACACGCTCACACCGCAAATGTGACAAATACCGATTCCTCATGAAATAGTATATTTTTTGCCTTTTATTGGCCTGGCTATTTTCTGCCAGTCTCTCAGACCGCTCTTTTCTGTCATTGTCAAATCTGGTGTGCACTTTCTAGTCTGCTAACATCGCTGTATGTTATGGCGTTACAAAGCTGACAGCAGCCTAACTAGTTTAATTGACAGCCAATAGACATACTGTATAATCATTTGGTCTCAGAAGGGGACGGGATGTCTGTGAATTTGATTGGGTAGTAATTTAAACAGTTTTACAAAGTGACTTTGTTTATTATCAAATTTATGTACATATTCTTTGAACCGTTAGTGAGCCACTCAGAAACAGGTAGCGAGCTACTGGTTGGAGAACCCTGATCTAGACAATCTAGTAAGTTTTTGTAACATTACTTAAAACTTACTCATGAGTTTAATGTGTTTTCATTGGTCTTTAGGGAATCTTTCAATTTCTATAGCAGTCTATTTCTGTAGACAACTACATTAACATTAATACAATCAAATTACAATTAAATTAATTACTTCATTCTAGAGGACAATTACAGCATATCAGGGAATATACACACACACTTTTTGAGAAGATCTTCGGCCATGCTGATAAATCGACTGATATTTAACAGCCTATATCATCATCAGCATCAATGTAGACCAATAAATAAGGAAATTGCTGTACAGACAATATGTTTGAGGTAATTTAGAAACTGTCACCATTACATGGTTTGACCACCACAGAGGACTGACTAGTTTATTTTCCAACTGTGAAATGTTAACGTCCTGTGTTCATGTAAGAAAAGAATATCAGTTGATCTATTTTAACATAATTTTTAAATATTTATCAAATATTTTGGCCTCATTAATCCACTAACAGTGGAGTTATAATCTTCAGTAATTCCGATGAGGAGTGTAAAATTTGCAAATAAAGAAGACAATAATTTAACAGTATTTTGCATGGAGTTTGGCATGAATGTCATGTTATGATACATGACTGTACCAGGACTTATATGAAGTGAACTAAAGCTATCTGTGATTCCAGTTTCACCATAAACAAGATAAATTTGCCTGTGAGCCAGTTTCATTTAGCACATGTTCATCTTAATGCAAGTTGATAATGGACTGATGTAACTGTATAACGTTTTCTCTTGCAGATGGAAGGTGATAATAAGTTAACACCAAAGATGATCATTTAGTGGAAGGAGAACGAAAATCATCATGGGTGAGTGGAGTGACAAGTCCTTTTTTCAGCACTTCAAAGTGGTGTAGTAGTTTGAGCTGTTTGCAGTGACCTGTATCTTGTGATTTGTCATCTCTGCTTTTAAAGTGTTAATATATTACTTAAAATATTCCCTTGTGTACCTTAAGTTTGGCTCTAGCAACACTGCATTATAAATTATAATTTGTGTTTGTGAGATTTGATATACATTATGGAGAAACGCAGATATATGGAACATATTAGCTCAAATGCTAAACACCAAATTTAGAGATTTGGTTAATATCAAAAAGATACCAATATTGGGCTAAGTTTGCACGATCACTTCTCTGATTCTGTTATTTTTGTCTTTCTCACTATACAGCTGATGGACTTGAGCAGTCACCCAAGAGTTGGACTGAATCTCAAGTAAGCACCTGGCTAAGATCCATTGGAGTGAAGGAGCAGTACATAGAGAAGCTCTATGACGAAGAAGTAGATGGACGAATCCTTCTTGCACTGAATGAGGACTTTTTGAAGTCAAAGGTTTGCATGAAATCAGGGCCTGCTCATTTGATTATTCAAAAGAGAGATGAGCTCATCAATTCCAAACAAAAGTCTCAAGATAAGAAAAAGACCACCAGTGGCAAAACACTGGAACAGAAATCAGTTCAATGTCTTCCCACAACAAGTGAAGGTCCTTCAGCACAGATTCCTGAGAGAGATCAAGATATCTCTAAAGAGAAACACACTGCTCAAGCACAATGTGTGTTGATTTCAAAGGAAGACTGTAGTCCACGACCATTTGATCAAGAGGGGATTGAGTTCATATATGTAAAGCACAGTGTCCTGCAGCCTGAATCAGGTGCTTTTAATCTGACATCTCCATGCCACGAATTTAAGTCTCTTTCTGTAGCTGCTGCGTTGGATCGTACAAGACTCCAAGCTAAGTTTGCCAAAGAGGTCCTGAAATTTGCGACTGGCTGTATGAATATCAGAACAAATGGTACAATACACTTTGGTGTGATGGACAGCAAGGAGGATGTAGGATACGTACATGGTGAGATAATTGGCATCACTGTAAAAGAGAAAGACATTTATGTAGATGCTTTGGACTACATTGAAAGGAGTTTCTCCTCTAACGAGGAGCATGTGCGCCAGTGTGTGCGGCCACCAAGGTTCATTGAGGTTATAGAACGAGAAAGTACAGAAAAGAGGTATGTGGTAGAGGTTGACATTGTGCCTTCAATAGGTATCGTTAAGGGCAAGGTGTATGCAGTTCGTCTGCCAAACTTCAAAGAGTCAACTAACAAAGTAGAATTTGAGAAAGAAGCGATTCTGCGGAGGGTGGGTTCGAAAACGGAGCCAGTGAGCGACAAAGACCTAAGTGATATTTACCAGCGAGTCAAAGATCGTGATGCTCAAAGAGAAGAAGCAGAGAGAAATCAGTTCCTCAGTGCCCCAGACTTCTGCCAAGACCTCGGAAGGAAACTCAAAATGCTAATGACTAGTGGGAAAAAATTCATCGAAAAGGAGAAATGGTTCATATTCGTCACAAACAAATTCAACCCTGATGACCTCTGCAACATTGACTGGTTTCTTAACATGACCATGTTCTGTGTGTTTGACTTTGACCCAGACTCAAAGATTTCAGGTCTTTGTAGTAAATACCTTCAGCATCACGCTGCAAACATGCATTCTCTGCAGAGCTACAGGAAAACCGGTGACATGAGCATCAAAGAATTCACAAGCCGCTTGCATCTGTTTGATCAAACCAGCTGGATCTTTTGTAATGGCCGTGCTGACTACAAAGG
The DNA here is from genome assembly GCA_916700815.1 of Helicolenus hilgendorfi. Classification (NCBI taxonomy): domain Eukaryota; kingdom Metazoa; phylum Chordata; class Actinopteri; order Perciformes; family Sebastidae; genus Helicolenus; species Helicolenus hilgendorfi. The sequence goes on from CAKALG010044300.1 coordinate 5,993, forward strand.
AAATGAAACTCCATGTGATGAAATGACTTGGATCAAGACAAAAGTGACTTTACTGCGGGAATCTGTGTCTTTGATCTGTAAACAAATCTTGCCAAAGGGGACGTTCCAGGTCATTTTTCTTCTCACTTCACCAGTTGAGAAGCCTCTGTTGCACACCTTTAATGAGTTTTTCACAGACATGGAAGGCCATGAAGACATCATCTGCATCTGTGAATCACAGAAACACTTCCAGAAGTGGCAAAGCTTTGCAGAGGGCTCATGTGGAAAAGAAACTGTGAACAATTCCAGTGTTGTTGGGATGAAAATGAGTCACATTAATGCAACTCTGCAGCAAATACAACCAAACAAAGCATGTGCCAGCAAACACTTGCCAGTCTTTGTGAGGGGGACTTGCCTTCTTGAAACACATGAAGAGGAACAGATGTATTCTCTGGAAATTCTGACGGTTGACCATTGTCATGAAACAAGCAAAGACTTCATCGATGAGGAGAAAGCAAACATTGAACAGCTGTTCTACCGTGGTGGGAGAGTGAACTGGTTGAATTTCTGGCTTGCTGAGCACAACTATGTTGGAGAGGTAATTGAAAGAGATGCTTATCATGAGGTTTCCAACCTTCTCAAATACAATGCAGAGCAAACTCCGGTGAACAGCATAAATATCTACCATCATCCAGGAAGTGGTGGAAGCACTGTTGCAAGACAGGTGCTGTGGAACAAAAGGAAAGATCTGAGGTGTGCAGTTGTGAAGCCTTCATACCCAGCAGCTCTTGTTGCGCAACATGCAGTTAAACTAAGAGAATATGAAGAAACTGATCCACAGACGTGTCTTCCTGTGCTGCTCCTCATTGAAGACTCAGACAAAGAATACCTTGATGATCTCAGGAATGAACTAGAGGTTGCCATTAACACCAAAAGAATCCAGTATGGACCTCCATGTTTCATTTCGTTGAGCTGCAGACGATCCCATGATCCAGAGAAGAAATGCAAGGAGTCTCCATTGCAGAATGTGTCAGTCACCCACAAACTGTCTCCTCAAGAGAAGAGAAAGTTTGCTGGAAAACGAGAGGTGCTTGAGGAATGCTATGAGCCTGAATTCATCCTGACATTTGTTTTGATGAGTGAAGAATTCAATGAGAATTACGTTCAAAAGTTTGTGGAACATTTGCTCCAAGGCATTGACCGTCAATCTGTTGTCACCTGCCTCATTCACTATGTAGCACTGCTGAACACTTATGTTCAAAACTCTTTCATCTCTCAGTCCCATTGTGAAGCTGTGCTTGCCTTAACCATTCATTTGGAAAGGTTTCGCCAGCATGTGTTTGAGAAATCACTCAGTGATCAAGCTAAGCTAGTCTTCTTGCACCTCAGAGATGACAAGACACACATCAAATCAATCAGGATCATCCACCCACTTGTTGCAAAGGAAATTCTCCAACAACTTTCGGGGAACCAACAGACCCAGAGCAGTTTGGCAATGAAATTGCTCAGCGATAATGTGCTTTTTGAGCACAGATTTGGCAGGGATGAATATCTGTCATTTTTGAGAGCACTTTTCATAAGGCGATCCAGAATAAGCAAAGGGGACAAATATGACAGCTTTTTCTCTCCTCTGATTGAGCATGTGTGTGCAAAGGAGAAAAGCCCAGACAAAGCTATTGAGTTACTCAAGGAAGCGTTCCAGTGTTTCAATAAAGATCCGTTCTTTGCACAACAACTTGCTCGTCTTCATTATACTTATGAAAAGTTCGAAGAGGCCAAATACTGGGCAGAGACAGCAGCCAAACAACAGCCCAACAACTCATACATACTCGACACAAAAGGGCAGGTGTACAGGAAATGGTTCCAAGCTAAATGCAAAGCTATTGACAATGACAATGTCCCAAAGACAGCTCAAAATATAGCAGATGCTGTGGAGACTGCACTCAAAGCCCTGGAGTGTTTTCAAGAATGTGAGAAAGCGGCTGATGCAGATACAGAAAACCTTAACAGCTCAGGGTTTTTTTCTGAAGTTGAGGTTGGCTGCAGCCTGCTCAAACTGATCTCTTCATTGCAAGTGTTTGCAAACGGAGCCAATGGCCATTCGGAGTGCATGAAGTACCTGTTAACAGATTACATTCCGGAGGAAGTTGAAGATGTCTGGGAACCATTTCATGACCGTTTGAAAAAACTCAACAAGACAATGCAAGATGCCTTGGAATGGATTTCAGAAGACCTCAGTTACTTCCAGACAGACATCGGTACAGATGAAGAAGAGACCCCTGATCGTCCTGAAGAGAAGATAAGCCATCCACTGACATGGTTGGCAAAAAGATCTGCAGAGTATGGGAAGTACTTCAGTGAAGCTTATTCTACCTCACTTCTAAAACATGGGCAGTCAATCCCAGCCGATCTAACTCCTTTCCAAAAACGCATGGTCATCTATTATCTTGGCGGGGGTAACGTAACATCCATCCTCTACAAGCTAACTGACCAGAGGAATGCAGTATGCCTTCTATTGAGTATCCTTTCTCTCTACCCCAGCAATCCAATAAAGGCCAAATTTGGCCAAAGGGATATTGTCAATTACATAATGGCCCACATTTCTCTGAACTGCCTGTCACCACAGACTCAAAAGGTAGCTCCTCTGAAAGATCTACAGGCACTTAGTCGTCAGTTTCCTTCTGATAAAAATAAATGTTCACCAAGTGCCCTGTTTTTGCTTACCTTGCTGTTCTGGCCAGAGGATCACGACACAGATCAAGAGAAAGAAACCAAGTATGAAATTATGCAATCAGCTGTTGAACACCTGGAAAAAGACTACCGGACCAAGAGGAAGGACATTCCTCCACGGAAAAGAAGGATTTACACCCATTTCTTTCTGGGCAATGGGAATGAATTGGATAAATTTGTCCACAAGAGAAAGTTTGAAACAGTCACAAAAGGGTTCTCTGTCTCCGAGAAACGCATGAAGTGGTTCAGGGGTGAGGCATGGAAAAAGCCTGAGATTGCCACAATGCTGAAATGTGTTTCTGGATGGACTGAAGATGGAATGGTGTACCTTGAAGGCCCTCGGAAAAAGAAGTTCAGAATCCTGCCTATTCATGTACCTTCAGTGCCTCATAGTAATGAAAACATCACATTCTACCTGGGGTTTACCTACAGAGGCCCTGTTGCCTACAACATCATTGTGAAACAATAGTTTGTCTTTGAACAATGATCCTGATACATGGCTGTATGTCATCTTGCTGAAGCATGGGCCTAGTATCCACCTCATTACCTAAGAGCAAGAACAAATAAAAAAGAGAAAAGATCAATTCAAAAAACACAAATTTCTTACGACAGTTTGTCAAGTAGGCAATCTTTGTGAAAGACGAAACAAAAATGTTGAAGCACATGGTATTGTTTTGTAAGATGTTAGATTGTTTGACGTTTCCCCTCTTGTACTTGTATATAGATGCACATGTAAGTGTACTGAAAAAGTGTCATAAAAATGACTCACCGGTTTTTGTGTACATATGAACATGGACTATGATATGATTGACTCTGAATTCCCAGAGTAAAAACAATGTAAACTGAAATTGCTACTCTACAGCTCAATGCTTCTCAAATAGGAACTCAGAGTTCCTGTTTCAACCTGTATCTAGTATCCTGTTATTTTCTAATTGTTTGTCGATCCAGTTCAGATGGACTGCAGTTCACACCTGGCATCAAAATGCATTTCAAATGTATCTCAAGTGAGCGTTAGTGCCTGTATTTTGCTAACGGGCTCACATTTGGTGTTTGGAAACTGAACTAGACTGCTATTAGAAAGAAAAAATGTCACAGAAGATGAATTTTGGTGTCATCTGTTCTTAAACATCTGGGCTTTATAGTAGATCATGATAGCTTATACTCACTCTTCTATATTTACTAGGATACAATGTAGAAAGCAATGGAATTTAATGCAACTACCTTCATGGGATTTGTATTAGTGTTTTAACAATGTAATAAAAGCTAAACGGCAACAGTATGTACAGTTGGAGAAGAATGTGTATACATATTGATATGCAATAGAAACGTGTAATAAAGTGCTTATATAGATATTGAATACACTTAACACAAATTATGAAAACACACTTGGCCTTAAAATTAAACTACAATTGATGCCAGTACCTGTACTTTTGTTGCCATACATTTTTAAAATGTTGTACTTATTATATATTTGATGTTTTTGATAGTAACATGAAATATTTGACTCTGTAAACATCGGTGTTCTGTATGTAAAATATATCACAGAATACAATAAACTGTTTTTTTCTCTTCAATTTCAGTTTTATGTTGTCATTCCTTGAATAAACTTTCATGATCAAGTGATAGTGATAGTCTTTTCAGAAGATTTTATCGTGCAACAACTGGCTGACTATATAAGATATATTTGTTAGACGTATACTTGAAAAATTACCACGAATTGACGCTTAACATCAAGCATTTTAACACTGTCCAAAGAACTTGAATGTTGTTTTTCATTAGTTAGGCTATAAAGTCTGTGCAAACTTCAGAAAGAAAAAAAATACATTACAACTTTGTGGTGTTAATAGTTTAATCATTCTGGACCAGTAGTAGTATTTCTGACTGAGACAAGGTAGTCAGGTCACTCAATACAGGATTATTAACATTTGCAATGCAGATTACTATAAAAACAAATCTAATTTTTAGATATTTCAGCGCTCTCAAAAAATGTCAGCGTATGTACCTAATCTGATTTACAGGGGTTCCCATTAGTGTTTTTGGCTTATCAAATAGTCTTAATTGGCTAATGACACATATAATATTTATGCAATATCTGCAAATTTATTTTTGTATATATTAATT
>CAKALG010044306.1:0-13217 GCA_916700815.1 Helicolenus hilgendorfi
TGCGGAAGGGTAGCACCCACCCTTTGCTTCCCCCTCAGGATAACACTGTTAGCTCGGTCAGCACTGTTGCCCTTGTTTTCACTGTTAGCGCTGTTAGCACCGTTAGCTGAAAGCACCGTTGGCTGCAAGCACCGTCAGCGTGTCATAAGTTTCAAATCTAATAAATATATCTCTTGACGACACACAACAAACAGCGCTGTGCATGGTTCTGAGATACCAGTACTATGTTTCAGCGCCAGACTCGATAGCGGTTGCTTGCCATCCCTTGCGGTTGGCTTGTCAGTAGCGCGGTATTGAAATACTGCAGTTATTGCAACAGCCTTATCTCACAGCACTTTTGTTAAATCATGTAGCCTGTATGTGATGGACATTAGCAGCGTTCCAAAGCCATTCTTTCATGAAAGAGACAAGCAGGATATACACACTGTGCCGACTGTATACTGTCACATCCCCGCATTTCCACATGGGTGTTCACATGACTGGGTACCAGCAAGGACACTAACATGTCTGCATGCACAGGCACACATGATAACATGCTGCCAACAGCTCAACACAGCACTGAAAGTCTTTTCATCTATTCTGTGGAGTGCACAGTGTGATTGTAGCTGAACTGGAAGAAGGACTCAGACTTTTGTGCTTCTTCTTTTCAAACTAGAATAAAACAGATTTATTAGGAAAATCTGTCATTTAGGTTACACACATTACGTTACATACACATTCTGTTGTTATTTTTTGATGGTACTAAAATTGTTTCACTGTTAGAATAGTGTCCCAGCTAACATCATTAAATGGTTGCAAGCACTGACACGTTCTGACACTCTGAAGTTGTTCATCTTTTTACTTCACTTTTAACGAAGATATTTTGATGAGATCAGCTATAACGCCACATTTTTGCAGCTGTTTTAGACGATGAGTTAGCAAAGTAACTCACCCACACACACACGTATGCATTCTCAGAGCTACGAAGCCCACGTTCTGGAGAATCAAAGTCAATCACAATTAGTTTTGATCTCAGATTACAAAGTGGAACTGCTCCATTTGATGTTATCCAGTGTCAGCCTTGTGTTCCCTCTTTGTCTTCCCACTTTTCAGATGAATTACATTATAGGTTTTCACGATGGTTTACCACAGTAATGACGTTCTGTGATTCTGTTTAAGTGGTTTGGAGCCTTTGTTGGCTTCCTGCAGCTGCTGTTGCCCCGAAAACGAACCGTTATGCTGAATAATCGGGATCTGGACCTGTGATGATGCAGCAGTTTTTCATAACAGAACAGTTCCCATCAGACATCTCAGAGGTTTTCATATTTGGAGTTGAGTCTGAGGTATCCTGGCCCTTATTTTTGACAGGTTATTCACACTTGATGCATTGATTTTCTGCTGTCCCTTAGATGCGGAATACACACACACAAAGAAAACAAGCAGCCGGCATTTATTTTGGCTCTCCTTACGACCATTACCAGTGGAACTTTGGCCTCAGAGGACTGAAATACTCCGAGTGAGGTTTTCTGAAATAGCACAAGGATTCAGTCATCTGAGCGTCTTGTATGGTCTGAATACATTAGACACTCACCAGGCTTCCTAAAAGTCATTGTTACACATTTCCATTGCCATGAATATTTGATATATACTTAATCAAGAGCAGAAGGAAAATGTAACTGTTGAGACTATTCTTGGTTGGAAGGGAGAGGGAGTGATTTGGCAGGAGAGGCTCGGTTTCTGTGTAACGTGGGCTCACTCGCCACTTGCCCATAGATAGAGTAAAGGTAAAGATGGGGATGGAAGACTTTCCATCAGCCCAGCACTGATCCTTCTCTTTTAATACCTCCGTGAAGCTCTTTCATCAACATCTTAAGGGCCTCTGCAGAAGCAACAGTGGCCTCTTTTCATACTCGAGAACATGTGGCAGGCTCATAAAATTGACTTAAATCTCCTTCGTGAGAGAATGCAGCTTTATTGTTTCTTTCTCTTTTCTTCCCCCATGCCCTCCATCTCCCTCTCCACTTCAGAGCACTTGTCACAGCCCCGAGAGAAAGACAAGAGTTCAGAGGTGACGCAGCACCGCGAGCTGCTGAGCCTGTTTCCATGGAAGCAGGGTTTTAATTCAGGCATCTCCTCAGTCAGCCGGGGTCCTGCCGTGTTATCATGGGTAACGAGTCATTGATGCTCTGCAGGGAAGAGGCCCTGCTGCCATGATTAAGTCCACTGGCTTTACTGAGAAGAAAGCCAGGAAACACAAAGATCTTTACTTCACACTCCCTCATCCAGAGAAGTGAGAAAACTGAGTTGGATGAATTTCGACAGCCGGGACAGCAGCCAGAGCCAAATTCATGGCTTTTCTCATGTAGTTCTGTGAATCCATAGGGAGAGTAGATTATGTTTTTATGCTAAAATTATGTTTCCTCGCTTTTTGTTATTGACCAAATGTGCGGGTAATGAATCTCAGCATTTAGTGTTTTGTTATTAAATCTAATCCGGCTTGAATATCTTGACTGTGGCACTCTATGGAGATCCAGCAGTCACCTTTTCCACACATCAAACCATGTAAATGTCAGCGATTACTGTTGATTTTAGGTCCAGTTCCACTTAATAGGCGGCGTGAAGGCACAGCGCAAACGGCGGCTCGTCGGGTCACCTTGTCAGCTAAATAGCGGAGTGCTTCCTCCCAGTTGAAATGCTGCATAGTGTAGTTATGAGGGAGGAATTTCAAGAGTAACAGCACTTCAGCGCCCAGTGAAACAGGAAGTGCATTTTCATTAAGGTTACCCAAGGGAGAGAAAGTGTCAGGAGGCCAGACCTAATCCCTCCGGCAACCAAGCAAAGATTGCCCTTTAGGCACTCACCTGTCAATCACTGTGCAGAGGCTGTGATTTTCCTCTAATAGCCCAACATCTGTGAGCTCTGCTGTCCTCTGTAAGTCACTGCCCTTTTCTACTGTTACCTCTAATGGGTCAGGCTTTAACAAACATTTACATGTACAACTTTGGACCGGAGGGGGGTTTCTGTTCATATTATTCCATCGGACCACCTATGAGAAAGAAAATATTATTCATGGTAGGACAAAGACAAGAAGCAGTGCTTTGGGCTCTCGAAGGATGCAACGATATAAACTGATACTGAAAACAAAACCAAGAAACTACCACACAAGAGCAGCTTGTCTATTGGAAACCCCCTTGCCATTTTTCGCGTTTTGAATCGCTGGTTCACCTGCCATCACAGCTTTCTCCCAAGCCCTCGAGGTAAACGCAGCTTCTTTGTTTGCATTGCCAAAAAGGGCATCAAATTGTAAAAAAATCACCTTTCTCGACGCAACCTGGAATCGTAGGGAAGGTGATGTGCTGGATGCCAGGTGGTATTTTCTTATAACATGGGAATGAGATGTAAATGAGGGAGTTCAAATTTGGGGATAAACCGTTCCTTTATCACTTTAAAATGATTTTTGGAGCTGTTTACACTGAACTTGTGAGTCCAGCATTTCTATCCTCACTCCTGAAGGTTGTATTGTACACCGGGCGAGTCCTGACCTCTATCAGTACACAAAAACCCTCTCCCATGGTGGAGTTATCAACTGAGCTTTTCTAAAGGCCAGAGGAGACTCGGTGAGACCAAGGACTGCATGCACAGAGTGTATCACACAGTTCTCCGGCTTGCAAAGCTGCAGGTTTAGTAACGGTTTATACTAGTTGATTTGATATTTCACATAAAATAGCACGAGCGTGCCATGGCTCTCTCCAGCCAACTCGTCCACCCACACGTGAATGTATCAAAAGATTTTGGCTTAAAAACAAAATGTACAGTATAATGGCAGAAATCCCATAGTCACATCATCACCGTCAATATATAATCAACCGTTCCATGGACCAAGGATGATTCATATGCCACATTTTTAACAAATCCTTTTTTTTATATGCCTCTCTAACAAATGGACAAAAAGCGAGTGGTGGAAACATAAACTCCCCCCAACTTTATGTCACTTGCACTGCAGGCGGCGAGGGGTTCTAGGAATCATATTTTAGGAGGCATATGAACTGTGGGAGAGGAAATGGAGAGAGTTGTGTTGCTGCAGTGAATTGTCTGGCTGTCCTTGGAGCTAGTTTAAGAAATGGCTGTTCTCCTTCAGCAGACTGTGGAGAGCTTTAGGCAGGGCTGAGCTGGAGGAGGTCATTACTCCTGGCTCGAGTCTCAGCGATCCGTCTTCTGTATGGACACCGGAACCACTCCAACTCCACCTCTGTTACATAACCTCACCCTCTCTCCTTCGCCCAACCCCCATCCCATTCCAGCTCCTCCACATACACCCTCACAAACACACATACAGATATAAATACTAGCAAGTAATACAGGCACACACACAAACATTCCTCCCATCATACCTTGATATATCACACCTTAGTGCATCTCAACTTCTTAATATTTATACAGCCCACATTTCCATTCTTGTCATGCAGGCAGATGCAGAGCATATGGCTTGTTGTCTCGTAGTAAATGATTGAATAATCAGTTTGTAACCTTTTGTGGCTCATTCTCCAGGTGTGTCATTCAAGCCTGCGGCGGATATGCGCTGTGAAAAAAGGGAAATGAATAAATTACATTGGATAGATAGTTAGACTTCATGTGGAGGAGCAGGAGAGCTCATAATGACTTCTCTGTAGAGGAGTCTCACACATTTCTGTGGAACAATTTTTTTTTTTTTCTCCCCCGCTCTTCCTTTTCACACCCCTCTCCACCCCCACACTCTGCTGTACGTTCTATTTCTGACACAACAGCGATGAGTAATGAATGGTTTTGCCATGCACTGGTTCTTAACAAGTGAGTGGATTGTATACAGTGTGTTCTGTATATTGAGCTAATTAGTATTGCGCCAGCACACCCTGGCAGAGCTCAGAAACATCCCACTCGATGGTTACTGCCTGGTCTGCAGACAGTTATGTTTCGCTAGTGGGAGGAGAAGTGACAGTGGAAGGACACTGAAACTGTCCTAACTCAACACCTAGATGAGGACGTAGACCATCATGGTGTGTCCCTCAACAGCTGAAGGCTAAATGTGTATACTCTGCTCCAGCATCCTGTTTGAACATGATATTACATTAGATTAAGTTTACTTAAAGGTTCTTTATTCAATATTCAGAGCATTAACATAGCAGCAAACAACTATTGACTATGTAAAGATATAGAGGAGTAATGTCTAGAGTAGGGAATCGTGCTCCCTCTGTGTGTGTTGTAATCAGAGCTTCTTTCTTCTTTGTTGACATAGTAGCGCGTGCTTTTAGTGCATGTTTGTGCATGTGAGCGTGCCCCATTGGCTGGCTCACGGCCGCCGCTCTGCACTGCTTAAACGGCGGTTATAGCCGATTCACTGTTCACACCGTTAGCACTGTTAGCTAAGAAGCAATAGAAACGCTCCTAATATCACATTTAGCACCTTTTAATTAAACTTAAACGCTGTACATCACCTGGTGTGGAAAAAGGGTCTTTAAATTTCCTGAAAATTTCCAAGGGAAGTTAAGTTTTTTTAATTTTTGCCCAATTTCAATATCAAAATGTTACCTTTTTTTAAAATACCTAACTTATTTTGGGGGGGAAATACACATAAATAAAAAACTATCTAGGTCTTATAGCATGTTTTGGTTAAAAGTATGTCCTTTTAACTAAATTGTAACCATGCACTGCATTCAGCATCCTCATTTAGCATCCCATTAAAGAGGAATTAAATAGGCATTCTCCCATTACGTGTGTAGCCCACTCTACTGCAAACACTCCTGCACTGCCTGAGCCAAAGCACTACGTGCTTTCTTTTGATTAAATTACTGAGGTGAATACATTATTTATTTATTTATTTATACATATTTATTAATGGTATTTCAGTTAGCCAGTTGATAACTGCCTAAAGCAAGCTACCCGCATGCTAGCTAGCTGTCTAGCTAGCTGCAACCCATTCGCACCTCCTTTTGACAGATTTATTTTTCTAACCTGTCTTTATTATTTTTCTCGATACCATTCCTGTACATCCTGGTCCGTGAATTTTCCAGAGCTCAAGAGATGAAAAAGCTGTCTCCTCTCTGGTCGGATCTCTTTCTTCTTTGTTTACCTCTTTAGTCTTTCCCTTTCCCTTATCACTCATTCTGAGTCTTCACCTCTTCAAGACAAATTCACCTCTTTCTAACCTTTTTCCTTCGCTCCCTTGTCTTTATTCTGTCTTGTCCTCCTTGCATCTCAGTGATGATGTATCACGTATTTTAGCACACTAGTGACCGTCCTCCTACTGCACGTACACCTGCTCTCCTCTCCTCACTCATCTATCATCCTCCTCTCCGTCTTGTGCCTACCTGTCCTATTCTTTCTGTCCGTCTCCTTCTCTTCTTCTCTAGCTTTAGGTTTCCATCTTACTGTCTGTCCCTGTCTGTCACTTGGCTGTCTTGGACCAGACAGGAAGACTCCCTCTCTTTAAGACAGCTGACATGTGGCAATTTCCCTTCGTTAATGACAAGAAATGTGCCAATTACCTCTCCGGATGTTTCACTGCCAATCAGACGCTAACGAGCTGCGAGTGTTTGTGTGTGTGTGTATGTATGTGTGTGTGTGCGCGCATGTTTGAGTCTGTTGGCATGCGAGAAAGTTGGACAAATGCTATATGAGATGTAGTCTTCTGCAAGATTTTAATCATTTGAAATCTTTCCACAAGTGCGGTGTAGGTTGGCTTACCTTTTTCATCTCTGGTTTTATTAATGAGTCCTAATTATAGTCGCTACAGAATAAATTGACGGGTGAACTGTTGCTCACTTTTGCTCTCTCACACGCACACGTTCCCACTTCTGACATGAGTTTCTACCACTTTCTATCCCTCGTCACTCCGTCTCCCTCCCACCCGACCATCTGCGCTGAAAAGCTCTTTTGTTCAATTTTTAATTACCTTCTCATATAAAAGTGCTCTTGACATCTGAACGCAGCACGTTTGGAGAGGCTGCCTCTGTGATTGGTGCGAAATTGGATAACCACCTCTTTGTATCAGCTGTCAATCTCTATACGAAGAATAGACCTTTTACTTACTAATGCCCTGTGCTCTCTGCACACACTGATATGAGCTCTAAATAACACAATATTTACGATGCCAACAAAACCCCCATTGTTTCTCTTGTTTGCATCATCTTTATTTGTTTTATTGGACTTTTCATCATGACACTGGGAACAAAGGACACACATAATGACGATCGGATCACTGTCAGATCTTTGTTCTCTAAACACAGGGGTCCTCCTCTCTGCTTGCGTTTGTCATATCCATATAGTATTAAAGATTAATGGTGATATTGTAACACGAAAACGCACAAATAACCCTTATTCAATGAATACACTGACTATGTTTATATGCACAAAATATTCAGTTTTTAGCCCTTATTCCGAAAATGACAATATTCCTACAAAGCTGTTTGCATGGCTAATGAAAATAATGATTCCACAAATATTCCTGTTACCAACAGCCGTGCAACGTAACTGGTGGCGGACTTGTTCGACTGTGCGAACACAGCCTCCCTCCTTAATTCCTCCAACCACCTTCTTGAAAAGGTCGGTGTAGCGATATTTGCGCATATCCAAAAACCTGTTGATATCCAAGTCTTTCATAATGTTTAAAAGTAGGTGTGTTTCTTCCTTCCGACCAGAAATGTGGGCGTTTCTTTTGGGCATGCGTCTCTGCAAACTGTCGGCTAATTGGTTGGTTTGTGTACAACGCACGGAGCTGGCCGCAAATACGCAAGATGCCGCTTGTCGCACACTGCTGTAAAACCCCCAATTAAGATGCATAGTCCGAAGAATGCTCCTAAAAGCTGGTTAATATCGGCATAGCCAACATATCTTAATCACAATCGGAAAAATATCCAAACGACATATGCTGTTTACATGATCCATATCACATTCGGAATATTGTCATATTCTGAATAACAGCGGAATTTTAGTGTGCATGTAATCATAGTCATTGATGCATTCACTATAATCACTGTAGCCTTTCTGTAATCTATAATGATGCAGCAGTAATAGTGCATCATTGCTTTCATTATAGTGATAACCGGTTTGAGATCAAGAGTTATTTACCTTGTTTATAATGTATATGTATAATGTATATTTATTTATATTCCTTTATAAAATATATTTCCAGTGTCGAAACCTCAGGGAGAAAATGTCACCACAGTTATTATTGAATTCTTCTGATGCTGCGATCCTGAAAGTCATGGCAGATGTCTAACTGCCACCTGAGCAGATGTCAAGGCACATTTGTTGCAATAAAATTACAACAGAAGCCAACTTAATAGCACAATACTGAAATCCTTAGTTATATACACCTATCATATATGGACAGGCTCTACTATAAATTCCTGACTGACACCTATTAAGAATTGACATTGTGTCGACGGAATATCTATTAACATAGGTTAGGTATTTTGTGTCTTGCGTCTTAATACTGCAGTTCTCATTGACTTGTGTGATAATACAGCTGCTTTCATTAAGTATCCAAAATTAAATTAGCAACTGCTGCTAATATGAAGACATGCTTTTTCTTTGTGCAAGAGTTACCCGTAATGGTGCAGCATCATGTTGAGGAATGTAGTTCTAAAAACAATCTGAGTGAGTGATGCACACGTCGCATCTTATGTCGTGCAGCACCTTATTGCATTGCGCTCGTGTGAGAGAGGTTTAATTTCAGCTAGTAGACGGCGTGTGAGGGAATCCTATCCTTCCTGGCTCCATGAGATTGATTCAGCTAATACATGTTTCTGGAAGAAAACACTCGTACGCACTAAATCAGCAGAGAATATACATCACGCCGCGTACAGAGGGTTCACTGTAAAGCTCTGCTGATATTAAGTTTGCATCCAGTATTTGTTCAGATGTAAGGTTGTCATGGGGGGATAGGTGTTTTGTGAGCTGCACAAAGTAAGTGTTGTATGCACTGATTTGAAAGAGGCCTGGGTAGTTTAACTGTGAAATAATTGTGTAGTATTGAAAATAGTTTCTTGTCAGCCTCTCCAATGTGTTCCCACTGGATAAGAGAGCAGGCAGCTGAGGTGTGACGCTGATGGCGTCTTTGATATCTGTCATCTCAAGCAAAAACAGATACTAGTGGAGCTGGTGATGCGTGTAAGTCAGTGCGTGTCACGTCTTCTCTCGAGAAACTTCTAACAATGCTGGTCTTACAACAATGCCCAATGTGTTGTACATCTCTGCACCACTACACGCCGTTTCTGTGTTGTTCCTTAAGAAATCTAACAACAACAGTGAAGCCCGCACACTGTTTTGTCTTTGGCAGCCCTTATGTCAGGTTATTGTCCCACTTTTTTTTGAGATACTTTATCTCTCATGAGAAAGACCCTTTATAAACATCCTACTTATCTTTGCCTGTACTGCTCCTTTGGGTCTTATCTCTTATCAGGCCCTGCTCCTCGTGGGATATCACAATACACAGGAAGTTAGCTGTTTGCCAGGCCTCCCCATCGCTGGACAGCTCTTTTTGAAGAAAACCAGAGAACCAGCAAATATTTTTGGAATCAAAGTGGCTGCAGAGTGTGTGAGGCGGCACGTGTTATTCTTTTTGAAACCTTTACACCTCTTGAAGAGAAAAAGGATCTTGGTGATTTACAGCCGAATAAAGGCTCTAAATGGTCCCCTGTTCTGTGATGGTGCCCGGAGTTCAATATCCGTATCATTTAGAGAAATGAAACTCATAAGGAAAGGTCAGAGAGACTCTCAGCTTCAGGAATTGCGGACAGTTTTCTTTTCTCTACTGTGTGACAACGCCGCTGTTACTGTAGTGCTTTGTTCTAGGGGGAGAATAAAAAGAGCATGATAGCTATTGACTTTTTGTAGCAGGACCTCTGAGACCTAAACAATTGTGCTCTAATCCTGGCACTCCCGGCTATTTGAGAGGTTAGCGGGAGACAAGAAAAACTGCTAGCTGTTTAAACACTTTGCTGTGATTTTTCTACGATTTGATGAGGTCAACCTGTCATATCTTCTCACAGAGGACTTTCCCGTCGTCTGTGGGCCCTCTTGTCTTTTCTCTTTTAATTCATGTTGCGCTCCCTTGTTCTCCTTAGGTGGAGTGGTTAAAGAACGAGGAAGTTATTGATCCCGCCGACGACAGAAACTTCTACATCACCATCGACCACAACCTGATCATCAAACAGGCCCGCCTCTCTGACACTGCCAACTACACGTGTGTCGCTAAGAACATCGTCGCCAAGAGACGCAGCACCACCGCCACAGTTATCGTCTATGGTAAACTATTTTAACAATATTTTGAATATATAGTTTTTAATATATATATAATAAAAAGTATTGGCTGTAAATACAGTATACCATCAAATAATTATGCAAATAAATATAAAACAAACTAAAACAGAGGTGATTATACAGATGTTTCACTAATTACAATGTATAGAAATATTCTAGGTCACATGGGCTACTACACTTTATAATCTTATTCCAGTTGTCCCGACCCCACCCCGGTCTTAAGCTTTATCGATCATTACCAACATTTTGTTTAAAAAAAAATCCATGTAGCTCCTCCAGATATCTTCAAAAAAACGTTCCTTTAGTAATGTATGTTATGATAAATCTTTCATATATTGATTCATACTCGGTTGGTTCACATTTTTCCATTCTATAGCTATTGCTCTCTTAGCTTGTAAGAGACACAAGTCTGTTAGTGCATAGTCACTTCTCTTAGTGATTAAATCACTTGGGTAAATACCCAGGATGCACAACTTTGGCCAACAAGGGATTTTCAGTTTTGCTCTCAGGCTCACCGAGCAAGCAGTGAAAGAGTGTTCCTTTAGCATTGTCACATTTGAAGTATGTGTCTGGCATATTGGGATTAAAGTGATGTAGATTTGATGGTGTTATATATGTTCTTCCATTCCAATTGTATTGTAGCAATTTAAGCTGTATGTTAATTGTTTGTGTTTGAACTTCCATGCATACCTGGTAAACTATTACTATCTTACAGATTATGCCTTCACATGTAGAAATCTGTAGGCAACGGTACAAGATTTTGGCATGGTAAATGCTCTGGTTTCCGTTTGTAATCCAAGTAGTATTGACCAATCACGCTGGAGCAGGCTTTGGTTGAATGCAGATAAACAGTCCATGTGGAGAGGTGGAACGCATCGGCCCGAAATGCAATCTGGAAACCCACCGGCTATCGTCTGACGATGATTTAGCTTTTTATTGGTTTAGAATTAGCTTGTAAACTAGCTCCATGTGAAACAAATCAGTTGTACATGTCGTCTCTCAACTCCAACTCCATTCTCGCATCTCAAGTTGCTAATCGGACTGTAAACAATGAGCGCGGAAAAGGAAGTCTTGGCCCGGATATCCACTGGCTACACTGGAACCCTAGAAATATAGCCCTTTGTCACCCAGAGGCTTATCCGTCGTCAGACCGATAGCCTTTGTGTTCCGAGATTGCAACACAGTCAATGAGGTCCAACATTAGTCTCTCATCTCCTGGCCTGCAAACACTCCTCCTTACCGGCCACATGAGGGTTCATTAAAGTCAGACACTAGTGCAGAGGAAATGTGTCGAATTCCTATAACAAGGCAGCTCAACTAAAAAAAAAAAAAAAAAAAAAAATTTCAAAGTCGCTCTGCATAAAGCAAATCCCTCTCTCTCCCGGGGCATGTAACATTCACTCATTTTGTTCCTGCCGGAAGGTGTGCAAGGAATGGAAGATTAGTGATTTTCTGAACTGTAAGCGAGGTGCTGATGTGGCTGAGCCATACTTAAAGAGACCCCCGCTGCAGTTTCACACAGACTCACCCACCGTTTCCCCAACATCAGCTAACGTGACTGTTATTGCGCAGCACGGCTGTGAAGTTCAACAACGCCTGCTGGAGGCTGTGCATACTCAGACTGAATGAAGAGGATAACACACACACACACACAAGACAAAAGTGAACAGATGCTTGAAACTGATACTTTCACCAAGGTTAAGTTTCAAATCTATAATTTCCTCATCACTTTACATCGTCTCATGAAAATTGAGAATGTGGCTATTGGGGATCGGTGTAAGGGCGACGTAGAAACACAAATTATAAATCCAAGAGAGCCGATTTCAGGGACAAGGGTCGCTGTCTGTGCGAGGCTTTCCTGTCACTCCTAACGCGGTCTATTAGGACTAAGTGTTGAGTAACTGCTCTGATGTCAGCTCATCCTTGAGAGAGAAAGTATAACAAGCCACTGCGTTGGTTAGTGCTGTCCTTGCTTTTTTAATCCAAAATGGGATATGTACACCTTTTTATGCACAGTTGTGCTGTATGTGAAAGAGCACATACTCCCCATAAAGCTGTATGATAAACCCAAAGGATAAGGGAGTGATGTATCTGATACTAGTGATGAAAAAGGGCGAAGGACAAGCAATCTGTTTTTAGCCCAGTGGTTTCCAGCCCAACCCGCTACGAGGACACTGGAAACAGGAGCACAAGCAAAGGAGAGAAAGAGGGAGAGAGCAGATAGATCCGTAATCCACAGAGGAAAGAAAGCAGACAGTTAAGAAATGTGGGGCTTTGGCAGCCTTCCCCTTGAGTCCAATATTTTGGGCTTCATTCATAAGCATGTCACATTCGAAAGTCGGAGGCTCCAAGGGCCCCAGTTCCACCATCTCAAATGCCACGGACTTGTTCTCAGCCACGAGCCCGGGTGTCACTCTGCACTGGATTTAGTCGCTGACAGAGATGGATGAGAGAGGGAAGAGAGGCATTAGGAGGAATCAGTGAATGGAAAATACAGCAATCTGACCAGAATTTACTGTCTGGCTGCATGGCGGAGTAACGACCCGAGATTTCATGGTCAAAAACTCTCTATATATACGTTTTACAATGGGCGATTATAAATGATTTAAATGATGTATTGATAGGTCACACGGAATGTATTTTTATTCTGTATGTGATTTTACAGCTTTTTTCATTTCATGTTATCTTCGTCTTATTGTATGTATATTTCATATCACCCCAAATCTATGCATTTTATTGGTTTTGTGTCCCTCTGAAGCACCTTTTTAACTTTTTTGAAAATGCAAGATAATCTAATGATGAAAACAAACAGCCTGAGTGACGTTTCAACATGTTTTTATTTCCGTGTCTCCCAGTGAATGGTGGATGGTCGACATGGACAGAGTGGTCAGTGTGCAACAGCCGCTGTGGCCGCGGTTACCAGAAACGCACACGCAGCT
>CAKALG010044307.1:0-26946 GCA_916700815.1 Helicolenus hilgendorfi
CATAATATCTTTAACTACATTAATAATCAAATTGACACATGTTACAAAGACTTGTGATGGTTATGCAAAGCTAAATTTACATCTCATTTCTCTTACAATTCCTGAGCCGCTCGATCCTCGACTACTTCACTCAGAGCAGCTGTCAATCATGACGTCTCACCCCAACTTCCGGTGCGTCGTGTCACTGAATCGTTTTCCATGGTAACGCTACGCTAATCGTCTCTTCTAGAGCGATTGCAGTAATAAATGTAGTAAAACATGTGAACACCACCTTTTACAGCTCTGCCTTCTACTATGGAGGGATGGAGGACGACCTGAAGAAGTGCCCTCAGATAACCTACACTAGCATATTTAGTTACGTTATTGACTCTGTTGCTGCAGACGGTGAAGAGATGAACAATCTGTAAAGCTCTGAGGCAGATCAGGACTTCCACAGTAACAAGGTTTAGTTTTTTACACACAGATAACCGTACTGAAACTATCTGTAGTCTAATGCTCCCTGCACTCTGGGCCATGAACTGCCTTACATTTTAAACTGTACACAAAATAGTGAAAGTAACTGGCTGTCATTAAACAGACGCTACAATGCTGAGTCCTCCCTACACATGACATCATAGCTGATGTTCTCCTGGCTCTGCTGTCAGTCCTTTAAGGACCCGACGTCTCTTCTCCGCTGCTCTTTATAGCCCAACTAACGTACACTAACTATATTCTGTTCACTAACCATGTTTCGTACAGATGACATTTTCTCGCCGATCGCTGAATAAATACTTCCAGATCGTGCGTAATATTTACATGCGTGTCATCTTCAGTTCCCCCTCTTTCATTCCTGGCCGAGCCACAGACCTCCTCCGTTTGTTCCTGTGAGGTTTATTTTGAGTGAGTTTGTGAGGTGCACACCGTGCGCCCACAGCGCCCGGAGGAGAAGCTCCAGACCCGACTGCAGCTTGAGAGGGGAGATGACTAGAGCAGCAAAAATGTACATTTCAACTTAATTTATGCTCTCACAGTACTGTAGTCTGTATGAAATGATTATTCTGCTATCATACATTTTTAAATATATTACCCTTTGTTGAATAAATGTTTTAAAACAGACATTTTTAACATCAATGGTGCTCACTGACAACTTGGCACTGCAGCAGCAACTCTGTCAACACAGATGCTGTTTGCATGTAATCCTGTGCCCGGTATAGATGTCGCAGCAGTGTTATTTATAAAACATAAATAAAGTTAACATTTATTACATCAATTGAATATTTTGACATTTAAAATGTTTATTAATTGCCGTTGAAATCATGTTCTCTGTACGGAACACCGTTAAGCTTAATGATCTTCCTACGCAGGCGGAGGCGTCCAACATGCTTGTCTGGCTCTCAACAACAGACGAGTGCTGCCTGGTGTGGCGCTGACGGGCAAAAGGTGTGCGGAACATCGTACCGCAGCTCCGCGATGACATTTTAGAAAATGCCAATTTAACGTTAGTTAAATATCTGTTCCAAATAAAGCAGGATTTTGTAAAATGAAGGGGAATTACTTTTCAAAAGAAGCACTGTTGGTGGTTAGCCACTATGGTTAGCCTATGGGACTAACTAGCGTACTGCTACTTCCGCTACCTCACCGTAAGTTACGGACATAATCTTTTCTACAGTAACGCCCCTGAGAATAGGGCGGATAGCATCGTATAACTAATTTGACATTTGAACATACAGCAGCGTGATAAGAACTACCTAAAATGATAGAAACCATCTTTGGGGAAAATGTATTGACGTGTACTTTGACTTTTTAGTTTGGCCCATGTCCCATCCACTAACATGGAGGAGGCGGGATTTATGAGCTATACTGCAGCCAGCCACTAGGGGGCAATCCAGAAGTTTTGGCTTCACTTTTGGGGAGCTGTCATGTTGTCCATCTTTACATACAAACTATGTTCAGACATAAAGGCCAAAGACGATGAAATAATTAATTTTAGTAATTTATGATGATGAAAATATATTGTAATTGCAGATAAAATGTACCTTTAACGTACTGTTTTCTACATGTTGGACGGAAATAGATAATGTATTTAGCCAACTGCTTTAAGGTAACATGTGTGTTATAGATACATTTTAAAGTAATGTTTCTAAGTACTACACTCAGTGTGTATGTGTGTGAGACCATGAGTGTTCTGATGGTTTCCATGGCGATGTGGCAGATTGTTCTAATGATATTTGACGCCCCGCAGACAATCAGGCTTTTCCCAGTAGAGCCCACTGTAATTGGTCCCAATAGGGGAGAAAATGAATTCAATTTAACTTTATTATTAGTATTCATCAGTTTTTAGGAAAGTTGAGAAGAAATGTGTCAGAGAACCCTCAATGAGTCATAAATCATATGAGAGCAAATTAGATACTGACAGTGTGAGGAGTGCAGCTGGAGTCGAGTCTTTTTCAAAAATTAATTAACAATAGAAACCTGTAAAGTTGAGAGGCTGTAATTGATACTATACTGTCATGCAGTGTCTTACAGAATTATGTACAATTATGTATTTACTCAACTTTGGTTCATTTTCAATTTACATATACTATGGTTTCTTTGTTTGGTCTCCTCTCCTCCAGAAATGATTGAAGATACAAACTGTATGTGACTGAGGCTGGTGTATTTACCTGACATCACTTTCTTTAATGTGTCCCGCTAGTTCTTCCACAAACTTTTCTCCTTTCATCCAGTAGATAATGGGCCTTCTGCTTTCTCCACTGTAGCCAAAGAACGCCTTGCAGTCCAGACTGAGGGGCATACCTGCAACACAAACCACAACACTGTTACAATACAGACAACAACAAGAGAGACAGCAACATGATTCACACTGTACGGTATCTGAAACAGCCACTGCAGTCCAGACTGACTGTCTGCTGCTGTCGGCCATTTCATTTCATTATAAATATCATTTATATTTATTTTAGACAGAGAAAGGCTAAGAAACGTGTGGTAATTTGTAAATAATAGTAATAATCCACAATTAAAACTCCGTACTATATTCATTCATGGAGCTCTCCAAGTCACTGCATGTTCTACAACACTGTCCGGCACATATTTCAGAATAAAAGCGCTGTGAAAAAACGCTTGAGGGCTTTTATTTTGAAATGAAAGCAGGAAGTGTTGATTTAAAAATAAGTCTTTACTTTTTTTTCATCTCTGTAACATATTCTACGGATAGCCCTCGAAACTGTAGTAATCCTGCTGGTATGATGTTAATATACAGTCAATAGATCACCTTTACTTCTCAAGAAGAGACGCAGCTGAGACGCGTGTCACACGCCGGCAGTGTGGCTGCTCTAATCTGTTAACACGGACGCCTAAACAAAAAAACAACAGGTAGTGCAGCCGGCACGCACTCCTGACGTTCCTGGTGTGTCTCAGACTTTAACATGCATGCTCAGTGATCCGATCACAAGTGGACAGCTCTAAGTACAGGTGTGAACGCACTCAAGACGCATTGAGGACGCATTGAGATCCGATCGCTCGGACCATTTTCAGAGGCTACATTTCTTCAGCAGTGTATACGCAAATGTGTCCTGGGCCACATTAAGGACCGCCTACTCAACTAACGTCCCGCTGGGATCCCTGAGGCCCCTGTGCTCATTATGTGAGTATACAGAGAGACGCGAGCGCTTGTCTGCGTCGCAGCATGGAAACGGCCTCTGTGCTCTACTGTATCCTGTCCATACAACTGTATTTTATTAAAAATCATCATACTGTGTGACCGGGCACACAAGTCCGGTCTCATGCATGAAAGTCTGTACATTTGCATTGCCTCAATTAGCACATACTGTTATAGTGACAGCTTTCCATCCATCAATCCATTCATCCATTCAGATGCTAAAAAAAACTAAAAAAAAAAGAGGCTATTTTACAGACTATTCTGATACTCTGTACTGGAAGAGCTAAATGCAACAGGTTCTGTGATTCAATACTTATATTATATTACTGTTGGAAGAAAGAATCAACAATACTTGAAACATGCACGCACACACACACACACACCTAAACACACAGTATCCACACGTGCTCTCACACACCCTCCTGTAAGACCTTGAAACCAGCACTCTGTGATTACAGCTATCAATGGCGATGATGGAGTATTAATGAGCATTCTAATGAACGCTACCTCGTTAGGCAGTCAATTAGCAGATAATTATGATAGACCTCTGTATTATCATAATGATAGCTCTTTCAGCACAGTTTACAACCAACAATGAATACAAAGCTTGAGTGTATATCAGTGTGTTTGTTGTCAGATGCTCTTGAAATGAAAGTTAACTCTAAACATATTTACATTTTAGACATTTCCATACGTTTATGCAGAGTGAGTAGGAAAAGCTTCTGTTCAACTTTCCTCTTTGTCCTTGTGCGACTTAATCCCCCTAATTGCTATTTTTCAAAAATAACTTCCAACTGTTAAGAGCAACAAAGGTAAAAACTTTCACAAACTGGTTATCGGTTGAATAAACATGAGGTTTTTTATCAATTGGTCATGGTGAAATGCAACTGTTTTCATATGGAAATGCCAGATGATTGCTTTATGTTTGGTTTCATTGCTTCACTTATTCTGATTGATGGAAGAAAGGGGACGTTTTGTCTGTCTCTCAAAATGATCATTTCTAACAAGCCGAGAGATGAAGCGGTCTGCAAAGCTTCATGCATCTTGCATGTGTGTGTTGGTGCGTGCTCATGGTGTGTTTGCTTGCCTTTGTGCTGACAGCATCCTGTACCACACACACACACACACACACACACACACACACACACACACACACAGCAAAAAAAAATGAATTAGAGTGAAATTAGTTTAGCTTGATTGTGTGTTTGTGCCCCTGTGTGTGTATGTGGGAGTGTGTTAGTGTGCTCCGCAGTAATTGATTAGCACCCTGAGGGTGTGTTTGTGTTCTCAGCATGTTGTGGTGATTAAAATCATCAGCTTTGTTTGTACTTGTGTGGCACGAGGGTGTGTGTGTCAGTTTCCCTCAGTCAGAACTACCAGTACTGACATCCTCGTCTCATACAGCCGAGCTGAGTCATCATTTCTGTTTGTGGCTAAAGCAGCAGGGTGTTTATAAGAGCGTTAAAAAAAAAAAAAAAAAAGGTTGGTGAAATGTTGTTGTCGTTAGTATCAAAGAACTGACTGTACGAATGATTGACGGGACTTTTTTCGAGTTGGTGCGTCATCATTTCACACCGCTGCCGAGTGCGATCACACCTAGACGGTTCTATCGGTGTCAAGCGTACATGAAGAACTCTCTGCCCAATCACAAGTGAGTATACATCAGAAAAGCACATACGGGTACAAAAAGTCAAGGCCACGCCACGTTTTGGGGGGAAGAAAAAACGATGATCCCATAGACTTCAGTGCAATTTGACGGATGTTTGAATTGTAATTTTAACAAATTTGTATGCATTCATTTCTTGTTATACAAATGTTTGTTGTCTAATAATTATTTTGCGACCTTTGCCCTAACCTGAGTGAACTTGATTTATGGAGAGACCTTCGTCTGGTCAGCTAACATTACTGCCAAGCAGCTGAAATATAGAGTGATATTGTGTTTTAGCTGACGTGTGTCTCTTCACTGTTTTGAGCGATGCTCGTTCATGTCTATGTAGAGCGAGCACAAGCGCGAGCAACAGGACGCTGACTTTCGTTGACTTAACGGCCACAGGTGTCGCTGTTAACAAGACATTTCTGATTCTTACAAACAGTCCCTTTAACATAAATATAATTAAGAACATACACATACGAATATAGGCTGAGTCTAAAAGTATCTGTCAAATATTTCAACAGCGGAACCAATGTTTGTGCTACAGTTAGGTCCGGTCATTAATATGATCCCGTTTAAAGGTCCCATATCGTTCTTATTTTCAGGTTCATACTTGTATTTTGTGTTTCTACTAGAACATGTTTACATGCTGTAATGTTCAAGAAAAACCTTTATTTTCCTCATTCTGTCTGCCTTAATATGCCTGAATTAACCCTCTGTCTGAAACGCTCCGTTTTAGTGCATTTCAACGGAATTGCGTTGCTAGGCATCAGTTTGGGTCCATGTTTACTTCCTGTCAGCTGATGTTATTTACATACACTGCAACAGGAAATAAACTGGGACACATTTCGAATGTTTATGTTTAAAACCGTGTAATGGTTTAAATATTGTATATTTGTGACATCACAAATGGACAGAAATCCTAACGGCTTGTTTCAAATGCACAATTTCTGAATACGGGCTGTGTGTGTTTCTCCGTATATTGAGCGTTGTGATAGTTTAATAGTATTTATAAAGAACTTAATCCTGCTTTATAATATTAAAAACATGAAAGTCTCACTTTTTGCAATATGGGACCTTTAAAGTAGATGCTTGGAGACATGTTTAATCTTCTTCTACTCTGTTACCGTCTACGAGGGACACGGGATTGTTTTTCGGGCGTGGTCATGCCAGCCTACTCTGGATGACGTATTGCCGGTCTGACGTATGTTAACAAAATTCCTTTTACTCGTAAGTCTAAACCAATCTGATTCCAGTCTTTGGAACTTGTGTTCAGCCTGATGGACTTGTCTGTGCTCTTTAATGCAGCTTCTCTAACATTCAGAACACGTAGCTTCACGTAACGAAGCAGCTGAATGTGAGCATCAGTCCAGACTGTGCTTTGCCCTTGGTTCATTTTTTAATGCCGCTATCCAAGCAAGAGGAACGGCTGGTTATCAGACGCTGACATCTGTTTCCTTCAGCCCTGTGTTTTCAGGTCGTGTCCTGTTGTTGGTTCAGACCATATTCTCACTGCATTTTTCTGTATTTGATTTGTTCTCACCAGCCAAAGTTAACCAAGTGAAAAGGAAACAAATCCTCCACAGGAACACTGAACATGATCGGTGTGAACGGCCCTCCATTCAAATAGAGCCTCTGTTGTTTCACTCCAATTCAGTTTCATTTGAATATTTGGTTAATATTCCTCACAACCAGATTATCAGAAATAAAATGACAAGGTAACACAGTAAAAGATACACTGTACAGTAACACTGTATGAAAAACATCATTATAAATAGTGAATTGACAGTTAATTAAACTGGTTAATAGTTATTTTACCGTTAACGATGACATGAAAATGTTTACTAATTATTAGTAATGCTATAATTTCTGTTATTTTATCATTAGTTTGGGTAATCTCAAATAATTAATTTATACATTGTATAATGTATCATAGCTGATAAGAGATGATAACAATTACATTGTGATTACATTAGTACACTATCTATTAACAGCTTATTGTTTCACACATTATAACATTTTATATACTATATTAAGTATTTGTTAGTGATTACCAAAAACATCTATAAACATTACATAGATTAATGGACCAGAAACCAATTATTAACCATTAACAAAGGATTAACTATATATCTAAAATATTGTTTATAGATGCTTCTCAAAGTATTTATCAACCATTTAACAAGGTATTATAATCAACTATAATAACATCCAAATGATGTTTATAGACGGTTTACAAACCAGTTATTATCAAAGTGTTACAAATGTCTAGTCCATCTATCTACGTAATATTTAGATGCTTTAAAAACAATTTCATAATCAATAACAAATACTTATAAATATTTATAGTATACAAATGTTATA
Source organism: Helicolenus hilgendorfi (assembly GCA_916700815.1). Taxonomy (NCBI): domain Eukaryota; kingdom Metazoa; phylum Chordata; class Actinopteri; order Perciformes; family Sebastidae; genus Helicolenus; species Helicolenus hilgendorfi. Next base: position 7,653 of record CAKALG010044307.1, read on the forward strand.
ATGCCTGCAACAATAATACCAATAATAGCATTACTTACATTATTAATTATAATTTCATTGTTAACAGTAAAATACTTATTAACTAAGATTAATTAACAATCAATTTACCATTTATAAATGATGGTTATTATAAAGTGTTACCAGGTGTTAAAGCTGAACTAACATCTTATATTCTTTATATTAACAATGGATTCAATTACTTTCTAATGTGAAAAATGTTGCTGAGTGTGGCGAGCTCACAGACAATCATCACTCCACTTTTATTTGTTTTGGTTCAGGCTCACAGTTCTCATTAAATTCATTTCCATCCACAGAGAGCAGCTCTGATAATCCTATTGTTCACTACCTGCTCAGCACCGAACAGCAGACAGACAGAGTTAGTAACTAGCTGGTGAACACAGTGGCGCGTTTATCAGCTAAAGAGACAGATGCATCCCTCAGGAGTAGGGATGCACTGATCCGACGTTTTCAGTCTCAATACTGACAGTGATTCCTGGGCTTTGTGTATCGGCTGATATACCGAATGAATAAGCTGTATGCCTCACTGTGTGGAAGTGACTCAGATCATTCTTTTATGTCTAGGCAACATCAGGCTTGACTTAAACATTGCTTTCCTAACTGTACTAACTGTAAATCAAAATGTAATAAATAACTATGTAGATATAATTTATTGAATTGTTATTTATTATTAAAATAATAAATCGCACACCAGCAACATGGTAAACATTTTCAAAATTAACAGGAATTACAAATCTAATGTCAACCTTTTTAATGCAGCAAAGAAATTGGTCAAAACTTAGAGGGGAATTCAAATTCCAGTATATAATGTATATGGTATATAAACGTAGAACTGAATTGAATAGATCGGCCCGATATCCGATCCGGTGTTGGTACATCACATCATAATATTGTAATGACGTTATAATCGGTTTAAAAATATCTGTCAGTCCCTCCAGGAGCTCAGAGTTTTGTAATAATTAGAGCTATTATTGTAGAATTAGCTGCGGCTATTAAAAAAAACATTATTGAATTTGTGTCCACCTTTGTGTTATTTCTGGATAAATTGTGGTGAGTTTTAAAGCAACTGGAAAAAAACATTTTTTTTTCAAAGAACATGCAATTAAATTGAGTGACAGTAAAACTGAGTTTCATTTATTTTAGCACTTTAAAGAGTTTCCTTTTGATATTCTTACAAATATTCAACAAAAACACATTTTAATGAACACCTGTTTATTTCTTACAACAATATTCAGGACTAAAACTCTTAATTACAACATCCATATGCTGCATGCTGTTTGATGAACATCTCAAATCATTTTCTGCCAGATTACTTTTACGAAATTAATTTTGTTTAGCGTGTAAAGGGATGAATTTCACAGGAAGCATACCTGACCATAACCTGTAACGGTTTACATAATTTTTTTACGATGGCAAAATCCCAAATTCCCAGAGAAAGTGATCTTTGATGGCAGAGATGTTTCATATAATGAACAGTGAGAGGAACGGACAGAGGAAGGTGGGAAATTCATAGAAACACAGTCTGTCTTCTTTGCTTCTCCCTGTGTAACTATTGTAGCTACTTTTCACATCATTAGTCTGTTTCTCTTGTCACTCGTCAGGTTTCTCTGTCCTCTCCTTGCTTTTCACTTCTTCTCATCACTAAAATAGATTCTCTGTCTCCCTGTCTTCTTTCTGTCTCCTTTCCTCTTTTTCTTTCTGTGCCAGGATTTTTTTCTCTTCGCTGTTGTTCCCCCTTGATGCCTCCTCAGTCTTTCTTCCCTACTCTCCCTCTTGTCACCCTATCATTCTCATGTCTCTCCTACCCTGTGTTACAATCATAGACTATCTAAAAAGTGGACGTAGTCACCGGACGTCACCACTTGGTTTGTGGACGGACTGTCGTTTTGAAGCCTTGAGTTCCACATTTTGGCCGACGCCATCTTGTTTTTTTGCAACCAGAATTGAAACGACAGGGTGGAGCTAAGTACAACCGAACGCTGAATGAGACATTTCTAGGCGACCAAAAAGGTTATTATCATCCCGTTCTCACTCCCAATTCGTCAAATACCGCCGTGTGGTAAGTGACCCTCGGCATATGAGGATGGCATCGGAAACCGACGCACAGAGGCACCCTTAAGCAACAGTATGTGACGAACCAGGCTTTCAACTAACTTCAGAGTAAACCCACCCGCGGCGTTATTTGACATTCGGAACAAGAGAAGTAGTACTAACAGCATGGAAATCTACGAAGGGCAAGCAGGAGGTGGGTGGATGGGTAAAACAAACACAAGACTTTTAACCAGGAGACCGGTGTTTGTGTCCCCCCCCTGTGAAAATAAATCCGGGCTTCAAGTTTATTTTGAAAGGACAGTATACAGGTAACGAGCGTATATTGACACGCAGTCCCCGGTCCGTTCAAAGGTAACGCAAGAGGGGTATCCCGTGTGTAATTATCCGATGCCGAGGGGCATTGACCAAGCGGCGGTATTTGACGAGTTGGGAGTGACAATGTGTTGATACAATTAACTTTCATGAACTATAAACAGTGAAACTGTGAATGTGTTAAAGTTTGACCTGTCGATCACAAGGTAGCCCCGCCCTAAAGCATACCCTGCTTTACGATCTATTTGACTCTATATGGAACCATCATTTACTAAATGAACATCATGCTGTATTGAAGAAGACTTGAAACTAGTGATTGAGACTATAAACTCATGTTTACAACGTTTACTGAGGCAATAAATCAAGGGAGAAGTAGGCTCATTTTCTCAGAGACTTCTATACAATCAGACCCCTGCTGGCTGTTAGAAAGAATGCAGGTTTAAGGCACTTCAGCATTGGCTTCACTTCTCAGACCCAGATTTGCCCGCTGGTTACAATACGGAAACACTTCTGTCAGATGTTTTCTGTGTGTTGACGTTGGTGTATTTAGGTGTCCTTGGGTGCGCCTATAAATAAAATGTATTATTAGTAGTAGTAGTATGTTTGATGGGATGAGTAAACCAGGGTCCTGTCAATCAAATGACTTTTGAAATAGCAAGGGGTAATGAGAAATAAATGATTAACTACACTTAACTATCCGTATGCGCAAAGGGAATAATAATAGTCAGTTGAAATAGATTGTGGGAGAGAGAGAAGTAGAACAACCCCTGATGAGGACAATTAATCACTGAAAACTGGTTTTACACACACACACACACACACACACACACACACACACACACACACACACACACACAGAGAGAGAATCCTACAACAGTTGACTTGACAAGTATGTATGACAAGAAAGGACCAATGTTAATAGACTTTGACTGCGATGTATTTTTATAATTCTGTCATCTGTGATTCAACCCCTTCATTAAACCTCGGCCTACTTATTACCAACATTAACATTAAATAAGGGTTATTTAATTGAATTGTCCTTTTTCCCAGGAGATCCAGTGGTGTCAGGGGGGCAGCGGAGCGAGTGTGCTCCAGTATAGAGATGGATAAAACATCACAGACAGACGAGAGGTATTAATTTTCCAGTTCATTTGGACTTGCAATAGACAGATCCATGAAAGCAAAGAAGAAGAAAAAAAAGGGGCAAATGATATGAAATAAGAGCTACAGTAGAAGGTGAATAACCCAGTATTTCCTGACTGGGAGATGAAGTGATTTTGGAGATCCACTTGAGTGACACAATGCCAATTAAAGGGGAACTTCTACTAGAGGAACCAGTCCACAGGCTTATATGTACATGTATAGAACCGTATACTTTAGTCTTACTCACGTTGCTTATCTCCACTTGAATGGAGGGAACCTACCAACTGGTCTCTCTGTAAATCTGTGATGTCACAAATATACAATATTTAGACCATTACACAGTTTTAAACGTGAACATTCTAAATGTGTCCCAGTTTATTTCCTGTTGGAGTGTATGTGAATGACATGAGCTGACAGGAAATAAACATGAATCCAAACTGTTGCCTAGCAACGCGATTCCATTGAAATGCACTAAAACGGAGCGTTTCAGACAGAGGGTAAATAAAGGTATATTCAGGCAGACAGTGTTAGGATAATAAAGTTTTTTTTTTAACATTAAAGCATGTAAACATGTTCTAGTAGAAACCAAAAATACAAGTATGAATCTGAAAAGCACAATATGGGACCTTTAAAAAACTGTCTGGCTAAATGTTAACATAGAGCCAAGCAGATCAGGTGGTGCTTTTCATGTTCTGTAACTGTAGCATTGAAAGCATGGTGGAATTAGCAAGCTAGCTAGCTAAATAGCCAGCTGCTAAATGAGTCAAATTTAACAACTTAATGCTTCATCAACACACTCACAGCGTAGGAAAGCACTGCTATTGCCAGATAGATTCACCAGATTTTGTAATGTGCTGATGGCTTAATTTCAAGTCCACAGAAAAGAGAGCTGCAGGCAGTGCAGTGATTGTAATTCTACACTGGTTACTGAGAATGAGCCACGACAATAGACGTGATTGGGCATGTTTCAGCCCCCACCCTCCCAGCTGTGCCCATGTTGATGTTTTTTTCACGTTCTAGCGGGATTTTTTGAATTTCCAGGGTATCGGTAACCTGACCGTGTCAGACGGTTTGTTTCATAGAACCATCCGAGAAGTCGTCATTTGAAACGGTTTGGAAAAGGGCAGGCACTTTCAAAAAAATACTTAGCAGGTGATTGGATGAACCATCTGTCAATCAAACCGGTGAAAGTGAAACTAACTGAAGGCAAACACATCGCCTTCAGTGCCGTTCTTTGCTCTTCTTTCAATGAAAAACTACTCTCCAGTTGTGATAGTACTGATGCTGTTGCTGAACTCTTCAGCAGCCGTCATTGTTGTAGAATGAACAGTCGCCTCTCCGTGTCGTCACTATGGTCTCACACACCTTAACCACACCCGTAGCAGCAATAGCTCCTCACAGAACGCTGATGGTAAATGGACTTTATATAGCACCTTCCTAGTCTTCCGACCACTATAATTACCACCCCCCACCCCAACCACCATCACCAATATTAACCCATGATTACATTTAACTCCATTTACAGTCCACACACCACATACAACCACATCAGCTTTTTTATCCATCATTCTCTTTTAAAAAATCATTTTTTTATCCATCATCACATCATATTGTCATATGATATTGATCTTTGCCCAGTTATATTGGCTTTTTTAAAGTTTTTTTTTTTTTTTTTTTAATCTATTAATTTATTTTTCATTAATTTATTTATTTTATCCGTTTGTTTGTTTTTTATTTCATTTTGTTTTATCCAAATTTTAAAATACAGCCTCATGTTACCTTCCACATGGAAGAATGATCCTATCAGTTCCACACAGAGAGGTTTACAGATATTACATTTGGTTGAAATAACATGAATGGATTGGTACTATAGCTTTGAGTCAGAAGTGTGAGTCTGGGTATCAGAGTAGATATTGATGGAGAGAAAGTCAGATGTGGCGTTCCTCACTAACAATGTAGGAATACTGTTAGCATGGCGTATGCTAACGTGGAAGCGTGTAGCACCATGCTAGGGGATTTCAGTGTTTAGATGTTCTCATCACATCACAACAGTTCGGCAGCTGACTTCTAGAAAGTTGACTGTTGTGGGATGACCATTCTGCTTCTCCATCCACCTTCTGTGTGCTGCTCTCTCCATGCCCATCTGTTGTTGCAGCAAAGAACCTAGCCACTTTTGACAGCTCGCTGCAGCCAGATAGGGCGTGCATTAGCACATTGTTTAATTCTGGCAACAGCATGCTCCAGTGACATGGATCTAACCAATGCACTGATCCTTTCCACTTAAATCTTCCTTCTGTGCTCTAGAGTTGCTGTAGAGACATTTTGCAAGAACTGCACGTGTTGGAAACACACTAGTGGTTCTAATGAGTCCAGGCAGCTCCTCTACAGCCAGAGTGTGCTCAGGCTTTAATTCAGGGGCTCCAATTATCAAATCTAGCTTAAAACTCTTGTCACATATCAGTGGTTCTCAACCTAGAGGCCTGGATCTTCAGGGGCTCACTAGATACTTATGGGAGGCGCAGGCATCAAACTAATCAGGGGTGAAAAAGGTGACAAAGATGAGAACCCCATCTGAATTTTTTTCTTTTAATTGTGCAATTAGGTGCATTCTGGCCATGACTTTTATCCCTGGCAAAGGCACAAAGATATACATGAAAAGTCTAAAATAAAACATTTTACTTTCAAAAAGTATGCGACGAGAGACAGTCCTATTTCTCTCTTTACTGAAGACAGACTTTAACTATCCAACTATATTTTAGAATAAGAATAACACAAATATCTGTACTTATTATCTATATCAACATTAAAGTAGGGCTGTCAAAGTTAACACAAGATGCCACTAATTTCTTTAACGCATTAACGCAATTTGCGATATTAGCTTGTAGTGGGCTCAGTTTTAGAATCAAATATACTGGTATCATGTGTAACTAGAAAACCTGAGGAATCCATTGGTACCAACCATGTGGTGGTCTCTAGCTCTCCCGTCAGCTCCGTTCTCTTTATACATCCATGTTCAGCTCTATCGGGGCCGTTTCAATGCAGAGGACATAAATGTCAGTATATGGGTGCTCTACAGTTGTAGCGATGGCTAATTTGACCACGGAGATGACAGTGACGGCCGGCTTGACCGCACGTTACCGCGATACGATAACGTCTCCTGTCCGTGACAGAGTTAACATGCAGCTTTAGCCGTGATGTCTAGCTCTGCTTTTCCTGTCAATGTGTGAAACTCAAAGTGTTTCCATCCTTTACTGGATGTGTAGTGTTTACCACGCTGGATTTAACATGTGAGGGTGCAGGTCGTATCTACGTGGACCCTTCGCCGTTTTATACTTTCCCTTTTTTGAGGCTCAACGGATATGACATCACGTTACTCAGACTACAACAATAAAAGTGACAACTTCCTTCTACCCCCGCATAGACTCAAATGAAGCAAATACTGTATGTTGATTCTGGAATTAAAAAAATTATTTCAAAATCATAAAAAAAAAAATCATGATCATCTACTATATGATGAATACATTTCAGATTCAGATTTTGGACATCTGGACAGTAAAGTGAACTTTACAGTATAGTAAACCCACATTTCTCAAATAAATGCAAATGAGAGTCATAGTTATGAATTAACTATGACTCTCTTTTGCATCCTTACATTTTTGAGGAGTACTTCCGACTTTTTATCCTGATATTCTCTAACACACTTGCTCATCTCGCTTTGTACTGATGATTCAATCTGGAGAGTTTGAGGTCCAACCAAGTCTTAGAAGTGGTCCAACTGCCAATCACCAAGCATTGTTTGATGCCTGAGGCAGTTCTGTGTGTATCCTGAGCCTGATGGGACAATCTACCACAGAAGGTGTGTGGCTGAATAAATGACTGGAAGCAGTACAGATGTAGATCTACCAATCTCATCTCTCATCCAATCTCATCTCATCATCTTCACATCATACACACACACACTGTAAGTGTATCTCATATCTAATACGTCTCTGTCCATCTGCTCACTTTAAAGCACACAGTGTAAGACCTTTAGGTGCTTTGAAAACTCAGTGTGTGTATACGTGTGTGTGTGTGTGTGGACCAGGTATGGGGTGTATGGGGGTTGTCTTGGTAACAGCTGAGTTTTGGGTCTTGAGCTCCAAGGGAGCGCAGCTGCACATGGCAACACAGATGGTGCCACACACACGTGCACACGCTCACACACACACATACACACACGCACACACATACACACACACACACACCCATCCACGTGTCTGTAAGTGGGCAGCTCAGCTGTAACCTGGGAGGCTGTTCACTCTTTCATTATGTCTATTTACAGACATCCTGCCTCTAACAAATTACTCCTTTTTAATTTTGAATCCTTGCTATTTTTAGTGAAGCCGTGTACGCGGCAGTGACGCTGTTCCAAAAATCCCATCCGTCGTGCCAACTACAGTTTTCAGGATTTCAATACTAATCCTTGAGTTTTTGAAATGATTTGTTTTCTATCTTTGTTGGAAGTGGTCACGCTTTTGTGCCGCACCTCCCTGTAAATCACTTTGTCATTCATACTGCGATTAGTTCTGTGACGTCATTAGCGTCGGTTAATAAATTGCAAGTTCCTGTTGGAGGTGCTCACCTGAAATGGAAAATGCATCATCACTGTCTGTGTCTAAAAAGAATTTCTCCATGAAAGACCAACCGAGCACTGGGTAACAATGCTTTTTGTGCTGTGCATGACGGATTAAATATATATTTTCTTATCTTAGTCTTAAAGAAATTGATCAACAATTTGGCATATTTGCTTTCTTGCAGAGAGTTAAATGAGAAGATTGATACCACTCTAATATCTGTGCATTAAAGGTCTTATTGATAACGTTTTTATGTAGACAGATAATTTAAAAAAGAAAATAGTACATCCACAGCACTTTTAAAATGTGCTGAATAAAAGTATGGCTTTTCCTAAAAAAATTGTTATGATTATTATGATTGTGAATTAATCATTTAAAAGGCTTGTGAGCCAATAGTAAAACCACATTGGTATCATGTGGTACCTCTGTGTTGTCAGCGATCAAGATGCCAGTTAGTGTGGACAAAAGGAATGAATGGCTGAGTTTGACAGTAAGTGCTTCCCTCTGTAACCGATCCCAGGTGCTCAAAAGGAGGCTGTCTGCCTGGCTGCACTGACACTGGTGTCTCTATCAGAATAAGTGAATATTTACCGTGGCAACAAGTGACAACTGACGTTAGCACATCTTAGCTATCTTAGCCTAATCATCTGAACAACAATAACCCATACAATTATAATTTGGCATATGTAAACAAAACCAACAACAACTACAAACAGCCATCGTCCTTACAACCTGAACTAATCACCAGTTAGATTAGCTTCAATCCCTGAGGAGCTACGTTAGCATTTTAGCATTAGTGACGTTTGCATCCAGTTACCTAACGTTATAGTTCCCGAAAACAATGTATAACGAAGATGCACATAAGAGGGGATTCAGAAGTAGGTGGTTGACTGAAAAATAAGTAGGTATAAACAGTATACCTACTTATTCCCTGCGCTTCACCACTTCTTATATGATAAGCTAAACATTAGGCTACCTAAAACTAGATCCTCATATCCTCAGATTACCATGGATTACGTTACGTCTGTTGAGTCTCATCCCACTCGGCCATAAAATATGCAGGCTGTACAACGAACTGGCAACCACTTGTTGTGAAGGGAAAACAATGGAATGGGGGCGGGAGAATGCGACATCTAGTGGCTGAATGTTATCAATGTTATCAAGAGCACCTTTAATTATGGAGCTAGAGCCAGAAGTCAATTAATTTAACTTAGAACTTGTAGAACTTGCCTCGATCCAAAAACCCGTCTTGAAGCACCTCTAAAGCTCAGTTATTGACACATATCTCAAATGTTTGATCCGTACACAAACAAAAACATAAATATGACAGTTTGTGGTTTCAGGATTGTTACTCCTGCACCACAGAGGCGTTGGTTTTGACCTTTGGAGTGAGCCATGCCAGCTGTTGTCCCCCGCTTCCATGCTTTATGCTAAGCTAAGCTAATCAACTCCCCACTCTAGATCCTCAGTTGCAGAGGCTTACAGGGAATATGCCCTTTTCACAGCAGCTAGGGTAAACACAGGTGTAACTGATTACATCAATTATGGCCCCATTCTATTAAGTGTGTCACTCCATTCCAGTGAGCCAGCATGCACAATACCAAGGCCCTAGTCCACCTAAATGGAACAGGGCCATGACTAATATTATTAATTACACCTGTGTTTACCCTGCAATGACATGTCAAAATGGCTGCTGTGAAAAAGGGCCTGTTACTGTAAACTACATTACAAACGCTACAAAAATAAATGTTACAATATGAATGATGTCTTCTATGACTCTAAACAATGTGACTTGGCTATATTTATTATGATTATTGATGGTGATTTATTGCCCAGAACAAGGCAAAAGGTGAATAGTCTGTTTTTGATGGTGTGTGTCTAACAGAGTTTGGGAGTGGACATTTGTTTTCATTTTCACAGTGCAATACTTTAAGTACTAAAATTCATGTTACAAAAATCTTGTGATTATCTGGCAACACATTGCTGCTGTATTTGGGAGTCTTTGCCTTTTTAAAAGACCCTCCATATTTGCAACCACATTTTGAATGGGAAGAAAAAGAGATGGCTTTAGGGCTTTAGGTAGCAGATAGGGATGTTAATAATTAACCGTTTAAACGTTAACTGACATTACAAATTTTAACCAATTAATGATATCAGTTAAACGGTAAAAAAAATTATGAAGAAATAGCTAAAAAGCTGAGCAAAACTTAGAAGAGTAGCTTGTCACTTAAGGATAATAGCTGGCCCACTTTAACAGCCCACATTAAGTGAGACTGTGTCGGTCATACAGATACAGGAAGTTGGCTTGGGTCTTGAGGAGTTGTAGCATTTATTCAACGCCAAATAAACTGTACACACACTGCGTTACTACGTTCGCAGCTATAACGCAGCAACAAACCAACACACTAACGGTCAGTCGGACACTTGCTAACGTTACGCCAGACCCTATGTGTGTGACAACAGAGAGCACAAAGCCACCAGCAACGCTACAGCTGTGAACGTAGCACAAAAACACACAGCTGACAACCTCGCAGCTAAACTAAATGGTGAGGTGGAGACTTACTGGAACACACGCAGCATCGTGGCTGCTACAGTAACTCTCCCTAACGGGTGAACTGGGCACTCAGTTGTGTGTTTTGCAAATACACTGCAGCTGGTGATAAATGATGGATTTAACCTGTTTTTGCATCAGCTTATTGTTGCAGCTGGGCGGCTTGTTAGGCATTAAAAACAGCACCGCTGCATGCAACGCACTAATCTTTTCAGTTAACGATTAATAATCGGTTAACAAGGGTCGGCTATCGGTTAGAAAAAAATAAATCTAAATTAGCATTCCTGGTAGCCGTTTCTGTCAGTATATATTGAGTTGTATTATTTATTTGGGATATAGTACTATAAAAGGGTCTTATGTTAGCCCAATACACAATAATTAAATAAGAAAACAATGCTGTTGCTACTTGAATGCTAATTTATATACAGTATATATGACAAAATAAAGCAATGTTAATTTTGTTATTAATTTGTTTAATTTTTTCTCTTAAAAAACGACAAAAAGAACCGTTGAGAGTATCGATATCAGTGAGAGTAGTAGTACCGTTAAGATCTTAATATACCCATCCCTGTTCTACATAGTTAAAATAATGAAATAAACATTTAAAGGAAAAGCCAGTAAGCTCTGACTCTATCATCCAGAAGGGGTTCAAACCACAAACCATCGACAACCACACATCAGGAACCTTTTCATGGTGTCTTTTCACAGGTCAGTTCTGCTGGGATTTGAGCCTCTTAATCCCCATTAACACAGAAATACTCATGTATGTACACGCACGCACGCACGAGCACACACACACACACACACACAACACACACACTGAATATTTACTCAGTAAAACCATGGTTATTTCAATGTAAAACCATTGTTATTTCAAAAAGAGGAAATTTAATGAATGAATATAAAAATTCAAAAGTTAAAGAAGCTTATTTAAAAGTTTCATAATAAATCTTTCATTGATGAAAAAAACATATTTAACATGTTTACAGTGATATGAAATCCTCAGAGAGCCCTCTGCAGATCTTCAATATAATTTGACATTACAATCCCACTGGAGACATTGAGTATTATTTGATAAATATGAGATGGAGGATCACTTCTGGAAATGCTAAGGCTCAATTTCCTGTCTATCAGGAAATGAAGCTGCCACAAAGTTGGAAAGAGACATATTTTATTATTCTGAATAAACAAAACATTTTCTCTCATTCCATTTTTCTATCACTCTATATCTGACTGTATCGCTTCTTAGCCTTCACTCCCCCCTCCTCTTCTTGATTCATCGCCACAGATGCACACACTCTTACACACACATACATTCATACCACCCGAGGTGATTCCCACAGAATTAATAACTCTCCCAGGAAAGTAATAAAAGGAAATCCAGCTTCCTTCTTTGTCCATATTTGGCCATTTCCTGACAGCTCTAATTAACCAAGTCCTTTATGCTTCTATACCTGACATTTGATTGGCTGGGGGGCTGGCCTCGTTAAGAACAGTTTTAAATTAACAGATGAAATTAGATTGGAGATTACTGCAGATATGCTTGACAAGGTTAATTAAATGACCAGTCATGAGGGGTTTGGTTTAAATCCGACGTCACTGACAGATTCAGAGCTGATAGAGTTTGCCACACAGTTTCTGTCTGCTCACAGTTTTCCAAAGACGCTTTAAATGGCTTTTTAAAATAGGTAAATCATTAGCATGTGCATTTTAACATGATCACTTGATTACAATAACCATATGAGACTATATCTGAGAGGTCATTGAATGCTGCATTTTAGGAGATCTGCCACTGGGTCAGACTTGACAGGAAATCTGCTGGATTGCTTCACGGCACAAAACAGGAAGAGAACCAGTGCCTGAGACAAGTTAACAGGCTCCACTTTGTCCAGGCTGTGCAACACCCTTAACATCATTTACCTAACAAATACTTCAGGTTATGGAAGTTTAACTATTTATTGACTTGTTGGCCACATAGGGGCAGCGTAATAAGCTGTAAACACAACACTGTCATATAGACCATTTTGTGTCAACGTCACAGTGTTAGCTGGAGGCGAAACAAAAGAAAGACTGGAGGCTAACACTAGCAGTGGGCTAAAGTTACACATTACGAAAATGTCATCTTGCTGTTTTGTTGGGTGCCAGAATCCAGATATCACAGACATTTGACATGACAAACTGTGATTCAAGGCTCTAGCGAGCTACAATATCGGAGAAACGTTTCAGAGATGGAGAGATAGGGTTGCTAATAGGTTAGCCTTCTGCTAATGTGAGCCATTGGCTGTGGTTAGCAGAAGGCTTACTATTAGCAACATTTTCTCTTCTCTCAATATTGTACGACTCTCATTTTGACTGACTTTACTGAAGGATAGTTAATTATAAGCATCCAAAGATTTATACGCCCTCAATTTATCTTTACAGCGCTGCTGTTGGCCACCAGCCCGCTGGTCGGACGACTGGCTACTTAGCTAGCTTAGCTTGCTAATTCCGCCATGCTGTCATGCAACACAGAAATTGAGCCGAACAAAGTTGTCACTCATCTGACAAGAGTGTGTGGATGAAGCATTAAGTTGTTCAATTTTACTCATTTAGCGACTGGCTAGTTAGCTAGCTTGTCAGTTTCCAGGCAAGCTAGCTAACCAGCCAGTTCCGGAGACAGACAGTCTAGCTAGCGAACTAGCCAGCCGTCTACTCCTCCTGAAGTAGTGTGCCCATGGCGTAGTGCTCACCTAATCTGTTCCCATTGGTTCCAACGACGACATAAATTGTACAAAGATAGCCCAAAAGCGACGAACATATTCTATTTATCACGCTGGTATCGGATCGGTACTCGGCTGATACCACAAGTTCAGGTATCAGAATCGTATCGGAAGGAAAATGGTATCGGATGTCTCTATAAACAGGGATAGCTAACATATTTGAAACACCTAATGCAGTCCAATATAGTATGAATATACAGACACAAAAATGACCAATCTCTTCACTGAATGTCAACAAAAACCTCTGGACCTTAGAAAGATTTACTACAGTACAATTGCATTACTTTGCATTATATTGTACAGGTGTACCTAATAAAGTGGTAACTCAGAGTAATTAGAGTCAAGTTTATAGTTATAGCAGGGCTGCCTGCTGCACAAACATTACATCTGTGTGTCGAAGCAAAGGCCCTTGGTAACTGCAGTCCAACACAGGTAAATAATCACCAGGCGCCACTGGAAATACGACAAAAATTATGAATAAAAATGATAACAAAAATGAGCAGATGGTTGTGGCCTCGGAGGGTTGACTGTGAGCTGAATGAAGAAACAAGAATCAACAGGAGAAGTAAAGTAAAGGATAGAGGAACGAAAAAGCAAGTGAGCCCACATGAGGTTAGGAGTGCTAATAGTTTTGGTCTCAGCGGGTGTGTGTTGGGGGGGGTTTCATGACAGAACTGGGTGGCAGGTGATGGCTGACTGACAGCTGTTACCCGAGGGTCCCCAAACATCCAAGACTGTTCTACTTCTCCAGCTTGGGGCCAATGGTTAACAAAGTAGACCAAAAGAAGGATTGCAAATTAAATTTGGTTCCCGGATTGTTTGGAGTCATCTGTGGTTTGAACAGCTGTAGGCCTACAAGTGACTGGACAATTTAAATTTTCTCTGTGGTTTCAGGCTGTTCATATTATTGTAGCATTCCCAGCTGGATGGCTGCAGATAGACTGGAGACAAATACTTCAAAAGTTTATGTTGGTTGGCTTTAAGTTATTCATGCACCAGAAAGAGCATTAACCACACTGTAGCTAAAGCTTTAAAATAGCTAGATTATTTTAGTGCCGTCAATCGATTAAAGTATTTAATCATGAAATGTACCACACATTTCTATCTGTTCAAAATGTACCTTAAAGGGAGATTTGTCAAGTATTTAACAGTCTTATCAAAATGGGAGTGGACAAATATGCTTGCTTTATGCAAATGTATGAATATATTTATTATTGGAAATCAATTAACAACACAAATCAACGACAAATATTGTCCAGAAACCCTCACAGGTACAGGTGCTCAAATCATAACATGACAAACTGCAGCCCAACAAGCAACAATAGCTGTCAGTGTGTCAGTGTGCTGACTTGACTCTAAAACTGCATGTGATTATCATAAAGTGGGCATGTCTGTAAAGGGGAGACTTGTGGGTACCCATAGAACCCATTTACATTCACATATGTAGAGGTCAGAGGTCAAGCGACCCTTTGAAAATAGCCATGCCAGTTTTCCCTCACCAAAATTCAGCACAAGTTTGGATTCCTTAGGTTTTTTCTAGTTTCATATGATGCCAGTATCTTCACTCTAGCTTTAAAACTGATCCCGCTACAGCTTAAAAATCATGCAAGTTGCGCTAATGCGATAAAGAAATTAGTGGCATTAAAACAAATTTGCGCTAACACGTTATTATCATGATAACTTTGACAGCCCTACTTATAATATGTTTAAGATGCTTCATACATTTGTGTCATATGTTATACATATATAAATCATTTTGTATGATCGGGTGTTGTATTGTTATCATAGTTATGTTTCCTACATGATTCAATTTTTCATTATGTAAGAAACATTCAATTACATCTTTTTCACAGCAGACATTTTGACTTAAAGGTTCCATATTGTAAAAAGTGAGATTTTCAGGTCTTTTATATTATAAAACAGTGCTATATAAATACTGTTAAACTATCAAAACGCTCAATATACGGAGAAATATACGCAGCCCGTATTCAGAAATTGTGCGTTTGAAACAAGATATTTAGATCATTACACGGTTTTAAACATAAACATTCCAAATGTGTCCCAGTTCATATCTTGTTGCAGTGAATGTAAATAACATCAGCTGACAGGAAGTAAACATGGACCCAAGCTGTTGCCTAGCAACACAATTCCGTTGAATTGCACTAAAACGGAGCATTTCAGACAGAGGGTAAATACAGGTATATTCAGGCAGACAGTATGAGGAAAATAAAGTTGTTTTTTTAACATTGCAGCATGTAAACATGTTCTAGAAGAAACACAAAATACAAGTATGAACCTGAAAATGAGCACGATATGGGACCTTTAAATGGGTATTTAGCTGACGAAGCCGTTTGGCACCTTTAAATGTATGCATTTCTCTCACTGTGATAATGTTGTGCAAACTAAATATGTTGCTGATGTTAACACAGACAGAGCTTACAAACAAAGTGATTTCATTAACTGCATCACTCATTTTGTCATATACCACTTGTCTTGTCCATGTGAAGGGAGCTTTTTCTACGTAGGCCATACTTAACGAGGCCTGAGGGATTGCTTCGCTAAGCATAAATATGCCATTAGGAATAGGAATCGTGATTACCATGGCTAGACACTAGTGAGTGTCACAATGCTAATGATTCCTTATTGCGCATAGAGGGCATTGAACACATTAAAACTTTGGTCGGGAGGGAGCTTTTTGAACCCATCAACTGGCTGGGTTATAATATCCTGGTCTCAATGAGGATACAGACTTCACATTTTCTGTAATATATTTTTTTCTTTTCTCTGTATAAACCCTTTTTGTGTCGAAGTCATGATTACATCACGGTGTTAGCTGGAGGCAAAACGAAGGATGACTGGAGGCTAACACTAGCAGTGGGCTAAAGTTACACATCTAAAATGTCATTTTGCTGTGTTGTTGGCTGCCAGAATCCAGATCACATACATTTGAGATGACAAACTGTGATTCAAGACAAGCTACAATATCGGCAAAACCTTTCAGAGATGGAGATAAAATGTTGCTAACAGTTAGCCTTCTGCTAACCGCAGCCATAAGCCATCAGCTGTTAGCAGAAGGCTAAACTATTAGCAACCATTTCTCTCCATCTCCATCTCTGAAACGCTTTGCCGATATTGTACAACTCTCTTTTTGACAGATTTTACTGAAGGATAGCTAACTATAGACATCCAAAGATTTATATGTCTTGGTCACCAGCCGGGTCTGACGGCTGGCTACTTAGCTAGCTTGTTAATTCCACCATGCTGTCTCATGCACCACAGAAAATGAGCCCAACAAAGTTGTCAAATTCCCCCAGAAGTAGATTGTCATGGAAATAGCAATGAAAGCTAATCCAAGAGGCTAGTTTGAGTGTTTACGTTTGGCCAGACAAACGGTTGAAATGATTTATATCAAATTGAAGTTTGTTTAAAAAGCTTTGGGAGGCTCTCGCTGCTTCCCCAATTATACTGTACTTGTCATGCCAGAGTCCCCTGAATCTCTAACAGAGGTGGCCAGTGCAATTTAGCATGAACCAGAGTCAGAAAGGCCATTAGAATTAAACCCAGGTTAGATACCAGAATTTTCGCTTAAAGGTCCCATATCGTGTACTTGTATTTTGTGTTTCTACTAGAACATGTTTACATGCTGTAATGTTAAAAAAAAAGCTTTATTTTCCTCATACTGTCTGCCTGAATATACCTGTATTCACCCTCTGTCTGAAACGCTCTGTTTTAGCGCATTTTCACGGAAATGCAACAGAATTGCTTTGCTAGGCAACAGCTTGGGTTGATGTGTACTTCCTGTCAACTGATGATAGTCACATACACTGCAACCAGGAATAAACTGGGACACATTTAGAATGTTTAAATGCACGTTATAATCTGTGTCAAGTGTCTAAATATTGTTGTGACATCACGAATGGACAAAAATTCAGCTTGTTTCAAATGCAGTTTCTGAATACAGGCTGTGTGTATTTCCCTGTGGATCGAGTGTTTCGATACTTTCACAGAATTTATATAGGACGTAAGCCTGCTTTATAATATAAAAGACATGAAAATCTCACTTTTTTATAATATGGGACCTTTAAGTTTCCCTTTAAAGAAACCTAAGGAAACTCAAACTCTTCAAAGTTGTGCAAAACCTTGCCGTCTATCACTGTCTTGAGGTCATAAAACCCTTTCTTAAGTCAACTAAGATGAGCAGTGTTGTCTATTGTAGCAGCAGAGTGAGTGCAAGAGACCTCTTAACCTCCGTTACACATCTAAAAGTGATAGAAACAAACTAGTCCACTTAAGATCCCTCTTTGGCTTCTGCCCTCTTGCTCCTGCTCCCACAGCTGTTCAAGGTGTGAAAATGTCAAGAGGGATAAGAAAGTGCTGCTCTTAGAGACCAAACACACACGTGCTATCAAATGCACACTTATACACATATAATAAATGAACGCACAGTCAGAGAGACAGAAGAAGACAGGATTATATTGCTTCACGGAGAAAGTATGCATGTTTAAGTCTAAACAAAGACTGCTTTCATTTGCATATCTTACTCTCTTTCTATTCTTGTATTCTATCTTGAGCATGCACTAGTTTTACAGAGACACACGGTTGTTGTTTTTTTGTTTTTTTTGTGAAATTAATTTAAGGCCAGCAAAACATATAATTCAAACAAAAAAAAGAATTGTTAAACTAATTAAGGATTAGAAAGATAGAAAGTTCTGTTTAAGCATTAAAACTGATACTGTAAACATATGCATTTGTGAATGAATAAATAATGGTGTCTCAGTCAGTCAGTCAGTCAGAGCCTCATGATGATCAGTAGCTGGAGGTCTGAATTTACCCACAACCAATGAAAGTCGCTGAATTTGAAAAACTCACTGGGGGAAGTCGAGGATTATCAGGGGATTATAAAAATGAGTAACTGTACACTAATATATCAGAACATTCTTTATACTTTCATTGAATTAAACGGTGGTTTGCAGCTGTTCTTTCTACAGCAGCCAAACCGCAGTAGATACCACTTCACAGTAAAAACTTACATAGTGTACATAGTTTGAAAGACCTTAAAGGGTAACTTCGGTATTTTTCAATCTGGACCCAATGTTCCCATGTTTTTGTGTCTTCGTGACTAATGGGGACAACAATTTCTGAAATTGGTCCAGTATTGAGGGAGAACACTGTAACCAGCAACCACAAAATGGGCTGTCACAACAATAACACTTTAACACAAATTAGTTTTAATGCCACTAATTTCTTTAAAGCATTGAAGTGGCAGTAGGCAGTATATTTTTGGCATCATTGGGCCTATATCCTGTCAGGACATAGCGACCGTTTTATAAAAATAACATTTTACACAATAAATAACTTTTTTTAATCATATTTGCTCCAATCTCGCCTACTTCAGCTTTAACGCAACTTGCAATTTTTAGGTTGAAGCGGGCTCAGTTTTAAAGGTGGAGTGAAGATACTGGTATCAACTGAAACTAGAAAACCTACCAACCATGTCATACTAGCTTGTCTCGAGGGTAGTTAAACAACGCTCCAAACTTGCGAGGAAAAACTGTCATGGCCATTTTCAAAGGGGTCCCTTGACCTCTGACCTCCAGATATGTGAATGTAAATGGGTTCTGTGGGTACCCACGAGTCTCCCCTTTACAGACATGCCCACTTTATGATAATCACATGCAGTTTGGGGCAAGTCACTGACACACTGACAGCTGTTGTTGCCTGTTGGGCTGCAGTTTGCCATGTTATGATTGGAGCATATTGTTTTATGCTAAATGCAGTACCTGTGAGGGTTTCTGGACAATATCTGTCATTGTTTTGTGTTGTTCATTGATTTCCAATATTAAATA
>CAKALG010044314.1:0-21975 GCA_916700815.1 Helicolenus hilgendorfi
AGGTGGTGGGGTCCTGGCACACACACATGGGGGTGTTGCTCTCGTCAACCTCGCACACTTTGCCCTTCTTGCAGTGGTGGTTCAGGCAGGGATCTGTGAGAAGAGCTCAGAGTTATTTCTCAGGAAACGACCGAGCGGATACCGTGACCCAATCCAGACACAAATATTTTCCAGTCCTCTAGAGCTGTGTTTTTTTTTGCCAGAAAAAAAACTCAAATGAAGTCATTCATGCGTGAGAGGATTAATAAGCAACAAGAAAGAGTTTGTGCCTGTCTTTAATCGCTGATTCATGAAAAACAGCAGAAGTCATGGAAACATTAAACAGAAAGGAGCTTGTAGTTTGGTTTTTGTACTTAAAGGGACACTTTGAGTAAAAATACTGTATAGATTTATATTGTACTGAAATGTGCACAAATATTTCTGACTGCTCCTGTGCTATTTGCACATATTTAAATGAGGTAATATGCAGACATTTGGTGCAAAATTGGCGTTTATTGGTGCAAAAATGAGCTTCATTGCAAGAACAGTCCAATTCACAAAGACTCCTTTTTTTTGGGATGCAATGACAGTTGTGTCATGAAAAATAAATGAATAACGCTACATGTCATTTTCGGAAAAAAACAAGTTCTAAGTTAAACTTATTAAATAACATCAACATATAAAATGAGAACGATCAGCATGTGTAGATTTTTGGGTGAACCGATGCTTTAATCTGTAATGCAGGGCATTTATTTTTAATGGATTATATTTCTTTAATTGTGGTATTCGCTACTCTTAACAGAAGTAATCGAGTGAATCTTTCAACAGGCAGAACTAAATGTCCGTACATTTTGTACAGATGGACTGTTTCCTGCTGTCAGTGGCTCAGCTGCTACTTAAAGCTGCAACATGTAATTACAACGGTCTGTTATTATGGGATGTTTGATTCGCCAGGCTGAGGCTTCACTAAACGTTACGATGCGGTCCAGATAGCTTAGCAGGACGTCAGAGGAGAGAAACAGCTAAATCAAATGTTGTCACATTGTGTATGAGATACAGTCGATGTGTAAAACACGCCGACATGACATGATAATTACACCTGGAGACACAGAAACCTCTCAATCTGAAGGATTTATAGAAGTTTGACTTCAGATTTTCATTTGAATTTGTGTGACTGAATTTGTGGTTATGGTAAATCTCTGGGGAATTGATATAAACTTGTACGCTTGTGAACTTACTCTCAGTAACAATTTCTTCTTCTTCCTCAACAATATCGATGGCCTCATCGAACTCTCCGATCTCAATCTGGACTGGGTTGGCTCCCACCTCGGGCTCCTGGGAACAACAGAGGTCAGAGGTCACACTGTAAGCAGCTTATGAGTCACATGCAGAGGAATTTAATGTGGTCTGGGGTGCATCCGAGTGAAGACAACCAGCTCCTCCAGTCAACCCTTTTGATCTGATATCGCTTTCTCTTAACGCTCTCTCTCTGAATCTCGTGCAACAGGTCTATTTCTGCTCGACGTCCACTTAAAGCAAACCATTTAAATACCCCTGGTTTTCCTCCAAAAAAGTTTAAACGTCACCACTAAGGAAGGTTCCTCCCTGAAGGCCAAACAGAGTCTGGGAGCAGCGAGACCATAATGTCCAACAACAACAAGCAGCTGGGTCCACATGTGGTGAAGCCATGAAGAACGTAATGGCTCGCGGGCTGAACGAACGGCTAAAATTAACAGCTGTGGGATCTCTGGTCCCACTGGACCTCTGGAGCAGGAAATGATAAAATGTTCATGTGAAGACGCTTTCGTACGGGGATATTTTGGCTGTTTAGTATTGTTTATAACAGGCTTTTTCAACACATTTTGTGTCTCCTAATGAGGCAAAATTGTGGACAGAAAAGGAAGGATTTCATGTTTTCATTCCTCTCACTTTGTTGGAAACATTTGTCAAAAGCTTCAGAGGTAACAAATGGATTTGGTGATTAGATTTTGGTAAATATCCAGATCTCAGATTTCCACCAGCAACAGTTAAACCCTGGTGGAACAAACTGACGTCCAGACTTTCACGTCTGTTGCAAAACAGACCATCTTGCTCTTCTTACAGATAGTGCATCTTTGCTAAACTTTAGCAGTGTTGAGATTATTTTAAGGCAGATGCTGTTAGCACTCAGGTGTCCTTTCTGGCAGAAAACACTAACTATTGTTAAATTAAGTTGCATATTCAACGTGGGCGGGTGTAAATAGCCGAACAGCTGCCGTGTGCCTACAGTATTCTCACCTGGGTGCAAATAGACACTCTGTACACTGTTGTGAAATACTGCAGACTTCCACCTTTTCAAGCCTGTAAACATTATTCAAATTAAACCGGCTGAGAAGAAAAAAGTCACTCCTTATAAGGGTTCAAAATTGCTTTGACCCACAAGTCAAAAAGGTTGGGAACATAACCCTTTAAACATGGTGGCAGTATATCCCTTGGGATGATGTATAACTGATCTCCAGCGGCCTCTGCAGAATCAGAATAAAATGATTTATCAAGTGCAATAAACACACAGGATGTTTTTGCTACTTGCATTTGGTTTCCATTGATTCTGCGATGGATCGATTGTTTCACAGGCTCAATAAGGAGTCAGCTGTGGGCGTTCAACACCACCGTCACGTGAACAAATACCACTGCAGAGTTGAAACCCCCAAAGCTCCATCACAGATCGGATCATGTCTCTGAGCAGCTGCATGGCTCAGGAAACACATCACGGACGCCAAATCAAATTCAGTAGAGAGCAAAAGTATTTGAGTCGAGTTTCACAAAACGATGTACAAAGAACGTTGGAAGTTTATTTTGAAACGAATAGGAGGGAGAATGCATTGAGCATAACCTGCATCAGAGATCTATGCTCTTGCAATTCTTTGATTGAGGTGGATTAAGATATAAATTATTTAACGCCGACTTTAGTTTGCATCATTTAAGTTTTTAAGGAGAGCAGAAAAACGTGGTGGGTGTATACTCTCAAACAGGATGAACATCTGGACTAACCTCAACAATCGGCTCCTCGGTCACCAGCTCTTCCATGATGGGCTCTTCCTCAGTCTGAGACACACAAACACATTTAACATTATAACTCATGTGCATGAACACACACTTGTGGGTGCTCATAGAACAACACACTTGCGTGAAGGAAGTCAGAAGCAGACAATGATCACACACAAACACGCACACATTGAATTTTCATGCTCATAAACACTCAGCTACAGCGGATTTTCCAGCTGGATTTAAGAAAGCGAACACAGACTTGCAATAAGCACACACGCACACGCACCCAG
The DNA here is from genome assembly GCA_916700815.1 of Helicolenus hilgendorfi. Taxonomy (NCBI): domain Eukaryota; kingdom Metazoa; phylum Chordata; class Actinopteri; order Perciformes; family Sebastidae; genus Helicolenus; species Helicolenus hilgendorfi. The sequence goes on from CAKALG010044314.1 coordinate 3,297, forward strand.
TAGATATACACAGGAACTGCACTTGGATGGAAAACACATACGTGAACTGATAATCACACAGGAAAGGAGAAAGGAGGAGACACACTCAGGAAAACACACAAAGAGAGGAACATGCTCATAAAGCCAGAAGCAGACCACACACGAACACACACACACACACACACACACACACACACACACACACGGTATAACTCACGGGAGCAGCCATGGCGTGGCCAGCCAGGCACAGGACGAAGACGATCCACACCCTCATCTTCAAAGTCTGTGGAGACAAACAGACGGACAGGTGAACCGGTTTTCTTTTATTCAAGTTTTATAGTCACGTCCGCACAAACAGAAACTATTATTAAGTAAAGCCACATAAACTAACGTCTAGTTTTATGTTTGCTTTGTCGTCATTTTTCAATATCCTTTGGGTGTGGTACCTTTAACCCAATCCGACCCATGGAATATTGTCCTTAAATGTTGAATTTATTCATCTTAAAAGGACAACAAATCAGGATTATTGCACATACAGGAGTCCTCAGAGGGTTCCCTGAGGAACCCTCGTGTGAAACTAGAAGTCAAAGTTGATTTATTTGTCAAGTAACTTCTGTACTTAAGTTACAACTAATCAGTTTTGTTGCATAACCAAGTCAATCTATTCCTAAACCTAACTAAGTAGCTTTATTTTGAAAAGACTGGAGTGGAAATTGACACAAAGTTTCTTTATTTACTCATATAAAATTAGAAGAATCAATATTAGGATCAATATAAACAATCAGAATCTGAATAACGTCTAATCATTAACCAACCGTACGCTGATGAAGCCCTCTAGTCTTTCTGAAAACAACAGAAGCATCTGGACCCAACATGTAACACAACTCTCTCTCTACAGACTGATGGAAACTCTCCAGTTTCCCAAACAAAACCCTCAGTGTCCGCTTTGTTTACTGGCAGGTCCAGTTGAAACTGTCTCTGATTGTTTGTGGGTTTGTTGAGTCTCAGTCCCAGAACATCATTTCACCCGCTGACAGGGATTTTCTCTCAATCTGGAGCATAAATCAGAGCCAGAGCACAGTAGCTGATTGCACTAAATTAGGCTTCAGAAACACGACTGAGTCAAAATAACTTTCTGCCATCTGGATGGAAACAGCCTCCTGTCTTTATGTGCGGTTTCACAACATTTTTCCACCTGAGGCAGACATACTTTAACTCCTCGGATTTCCACCAGGCTTCTGTTTGGAAAAAATACTTTCCATACGGCTTTCCTAAACACATATTTACATCTGAAAACCCCGACAAGTTATGTAAGAATCTATCCCCGATGTGTGACTTTGTGCAGTTGAATGGATGCAGCCAGGTTCAGTTCCCACCGGGGCTTTCTGTATAATACTTATAGTGATATGAGGTGATTCGGATAAAAGCCTCCACCTACAAGCTTGAGATATTAGATGTTCCTATGTTGCACGTGTCCACCACAAAATCATAGCAAAAAGCATCTATATGCATTTACTTTTCCATGTGAGCAACATATTCTCCCAAGAAGGGTCCAACAAACACAGGACTTCAACCACGAGACCGGTGTTTGTGTCCCAAAGTGTTGTTGAGTTATTTTGAAGTTACGTTGACATTTGTGATGTGTTTTCCATACTTATGTTACGTTGTTTACGTACATATTTTACTTAGTTTACGTACTTATTTTAAGCTCAACCATGACTTTTTTCTTAAACCTAACTAAGTAGTTTTGTTGCCTAAACATAACCACGACCATTTCACACTAACGACGAGTCGTCAAATGACACGCAAAAAGCCTAAATCATGACACGTGGAATATCCTAAATTTCCTGGTATTTAAGCGCCTTCCCATGACATCAGGTTGCCCACCAATAACAGTAACTCCACCTTGTACATATTCTCAAAAGATCACAAATATTCCAGATCATTGGTTTGGTTTTTCATCATATTACGATCAACTAGAGCCCGAACAGCACTGTATTTGTATTATGTAAGACTGATACCAATATCATAATTTGAGAGTCTAAAATGACAATCTGTTAGCCAATCCCTGTTTTTTTTAAATAAACAACTAATTTTGATAACGATCCTGAAAATATGTTTTTTAAAGTCTTATGACCGATATATAGTCTTGTTTATGTACAAGAATAAACTTGCCTCCTAATTTATTTTTTATGATTCAGTACAGTTTGGGGGGTTTTATGTAAGAATAAGGGCGCTTTCCCAAGCCATCATTGGTCCGTTTTAGCAAACTCTGGTACGGTTTGTTTGGGCAGTTGTGAACACAGTAATCATATTCTGGTTCGGACCAAAACAACCGGTCCGAGACCGCTTGCGAGACTCGGTTTCCAAGCGAACCCTGTGAGGTCCGCTTGCATTGAGAACATAATCCGACTCAATTGCAGGAAGCGAACCAAAGCGCAGGCTGCCTGTGTGGGCATTTGTTGAGATGGACACAGGTAATGACAGGTTAACATGAGTGGGAGAGGACGGACTTAGTTGTTGGTTTGACATCTAAGCCGAAGAGAACATACAGAATATGCAAACCAAACGGACTATAGCTTGTGAAATTGCCCTAACAGTGAAATTTGGCTTCTTCTTTTTTTAACAAAAACACATCCATGTGAAGTCTAGACGCTACGCAAGGCTCTTTTTCATCTAATCACAAGGAAAGCATCTATCCGCCTATCTGTTTTACCCCTCCTCTCCATCTGATTGTCTGAGCATCCATTGTTGAAGAAGCTCTTTCTCCATCTCTGCCTCTCCTCCTTCATCACGTCTCGTCTGAAGGACTAAATAAGGGTGTCTTTGTTCGGTAATGGAGCATGACGTTGCTTGGTCTTCCCCCCTCTTTCTTCTATTAGTTATCTCCCTCTGCACCTCCATTAAGTCAGCTGTTTCAGCCAGACATCAGCCAGAAACGATCTGACATCAAACGGCGTATGGGATGTATACGGGTACGTTAACGTGTCTCTGGAGGCAGACTGTAAAGATCTAAGTCCTTGCTGTCATTTCATTCAACCCGTTTCCTTTATTTTTAGGCTTGATGTCAAAAACATTTTGCCTCACATCAGTTTGTATCTCTTGTTTCTGTTGAGTTTTTTTACTGCGAAAGAAATTCCTCATGCAGGGCAATAACACAGAAGTGAGCTGACAGTTTGTACAATACACTATACTGAAAGCTGCAGGAGATCAGCGGGGGATAATAAGATTTACAAAACAGAGCTGGGAATAGTTGGAATTCCTGCAGCTCGGATAAGAGGGCAGCAGGTTTATACCAACAATAAATCTATAAAACTAAACCATCCGATCTTCTCGCACAACGTTAAACTTTGGAAAATGTTCTTCTTTTGTTCTTTTAACATGTGCAGCGATTATCATCTCAGACTCGGAGGAAGTGAAGCTGAATGCCACGTCTCTAAAAACATCGCCTTGAGGGAAACTGAACGTGACATTTCGGGGGTTGGAGGAGCACTTTGCTCGGCTGGTTGCCGGGCATCCTAAAGAACGTAGGAGGGCCTCTTGACACGAAGCGTCTGAATAGGCTAACGTGTTTGGACAGATGCAGTGAAGAGGGTAAAGTTTGCATATAGTCGACTAGAGTGTCGACATGTTTGACAAATCCTGAAGCGACACGAGAACGTTCTGTCATTTAGACAATAAAGAATTATTGATTGTTCGCCTTTAGGCGCATACTTCTTCTGTTGTCACTTTCAAAATAGTCAAAGTGCACTTTCAGAAATGACTGATGTGTAATCCAGTTGTTGAAGATGTAGCATTCTTCTTTTTGAGAGCAAGTTTATTCACGTTTTATCGTCAGATGAGCGTGCCAGGAGAGCCACGTCCTCCAGTGATACACCTCAAAACTGCAATAACAATTCTTGCTCACACCGTACCGCTAACTGACAAGAGAGAATAATTCTGGAGAATAAAACTAAAAAGCAACCTGATTATTGTTGCATCGTTTTGTTCTCTCTGTCCAGGGAAAATCGTTCAGTGCTTAATGCAAAGTCAAGTCAGGACTTTTACAATGGGGACTACTGTTTGTGAAGGTCCAGAGATGAGAAGAGGTGGAAAAATACAGAAACCCTGGCAGAGGACGCTGCAGACAGTGACGTCTCCAAATAACCTGCACAAGGAAACGTCTCTGTACTTTTAAAAAAGATCAGCTAAAAAAAAAACAACGAGGTGTTCTGCTGACGGGAAGTTTCGTAAAAAGAATTTCAGAAACACACATATAAGTCTGACTGGAAGCGACAGCTTTAATGAGATCGCAAAGAGGGGGAAAATAGTAAAATGGTGTCATCTCCAGAAAGTGTGGGCTCAGTATTTGAGTTGGAGGGACGCGGTGTTCCCGTCGTATGTCCGCTTTAACATAATCCTGTTTGGTCAGAGATCATTGGGCCGGACGAACTGACGTAACAGCAAAACAAATTATTTTATTTGGAAAGCTGCTCTCATAATCAAACAGGGCCGAGGCTAAAAGGGAAACTTCAGGCTCATAAAGGGGCCCTTTTTCTCCTCAAATGTATTTAATTTGGGAGGTTAGTTAGGTAAGCAAGTGTAAACTGGCTGTGGAGGAAAACAGCCTGCACTGGAGCTCCTATCGGACTCACTTTCTCTCTCTCTCTCTGCTTCAGATGCTCTTTAAAGGGAGCAGATTTAGAGGAATTCTTTCTTCCTCTCCTCGGTGACATAACAGACGGGTTGGAAAAACAACCTGTAGCAGTCTGTCTGCCAGCAAACAGTGCAGACAAACAACACTGGCATGCAAAGGACTGAGACGGCAAATATTCAGTAAAGGCTCGGAGGAGAAACAGTGATTTCCTCTGTCTGAGCTCTGTAGAAGGAGATTTATGATGGAGGGAATTTTGTAGTTAATGAAATACCCAACAAATCTGAGGTTTGATGAAAACATCAGGATTCAACAGTTTGTTTCCTCCTGATGTAGCAACATAAAACTTAAAGTTCACATCCAAAATCGTCTGCTGTCTCCATTTTTCATATCAGAAACGAGGACTGAAATTCCAAGAAGAAAAAGAAACCTCACTCAAAAAAGTGAAGTTATTATCAGAGGACTATATTGTTTTAAAAGCCGGTTCTATCTGCGTTCTTTTCCGTTTTTTATATGTATACTCAGGGCTGTCTGACAGCAAGGTAAACCAACTGTGGAAGGGAGCAGCAGAAAAACTGATTTTAGCCACCTAAAAAAATCAATATCAGTTTAAGTTTATGCAATATTTAGAATATTTTCACCGCTTTACTTCGCCATCAGACAGCCCTTTCTGACGGGGAATTGAAGCTGTTATATCACAGTCTTCTAAGCCACCAGACTCCATTCACAAAAACAGTATTTTTACATCTCTTAACACAGGAGTTGCTGGTTTACCGTCGCATCTATCAGTTAATTTGTTTGTGTTATTGTGTGACTTTCGGATGCATGCCGACCGCCATCTAAGTTCCTGTATGTAACGTTAATACACTGACTATGAGGCCGTATATATACTGTACATGTAGCAACGTCATAATTTTTATGCTAAAACCTACATACTTTGACCAAAATGTGAATGTTCGGACACTAGAAACACTACAATGAAGCTACACAATGATATTAAAACCTCAACAAAAACACAAAAATAATGGACCTGCCCTTTAATCATCATTTACTGTTGTAGACTGTACTGTACTTCTTGAGCCAGCAGGGTTGCAGCGTCTTTGTGTCTCTCTGTCATCACCTGTCAGCTTCTATTACACTTGTTTCTTCTTTCAAACTTGATGGTGGTTCAGTATTAAAACAATAAAATCTTAGACAAGGAAGAAGTCTCTTCTACAATGGTTTCCATCATTTGGTCTTTATGACGGACTGATTTTTTTGGGAATGTAAAAGGTCAAACAGGTGGTAGAAACAATGTCAAGAGATCTGAGTTTGGCAGTAAAGCCTCTGTATCCATTGTCTGTATCTGTCTATGGTAAATCTGAGACATTAATTATTTTAGTGCAGGGCCGTCCAGAGTTTTATGATCTGTCCCACAGACTTTTATTTACTTGTCCCATAGGCGCGACAGGAGCGCAACCTACCAAGCATCTTGGAGAAAGCAGCACGCCTGGAATTTTCCACACGTTTTTAGATGCAACATGTGAACTAAGCTCTTTGTGGTCAGCTAACAAAGACACAGTCAGAAAACGTAAACTGTTATAAAGCTATAGATCAGATTCAAGGCTTTTAGTCCTTTTCAGAGATGAATTCTGCAAGCTCGGTCAATTAAAAGGTTGATCTAAGTGACCTGCAGCGACTGTAGCCCCCTTCTGTCTCCTCAACCGGCAACAAGACACCTGACAAATGTATTTCTCCGGAGGGTTCAGGGGGAAACCCCTCGAAGCTGCCTGGACAAAGAGCAGTTTCAGAGAGACCACCAGTCATCGCGATCACTCACTCAGGAAACTCAGAGCACAAAGAGCACAAACAACAAGGGGAGAGTGGAGGAGCGTTCATGGGAAAAGGATATATGTAACCTGAGTTTCTCGTCACCTGACCTCTTTGACTACCTTCCCCCTTGTCTTCATCAGGATGCATCCTCTCGTTTCCTACTTTTACTGAATTTCACTTGAGGCAATAAACAGTTTGCTGATGATATTTGATGTTTGTCTTCTCTCTGAGCTCTCTACTGTGGTTCAAGGCCAGAAATATTATATGTCTCTATGCAAAATAAAAGCCAAACACATCTTGTGCAACACCGTATTGTTGTTCAGTCACGGACAAGACAAGATTATTGAGTGTTTCTGCTTTCATTTGGCTTTGAATGCACTTTGCTCTCTCTCCTGTTTGTGTCTTTTTACATTATTGTTATTACGCTAAACCTAAAATCTTTTGTTAGACCATCAGTCAAAGTCTCATTGGTGTAAATCTGTAGTTGAAATGCCTTTTGTCATCTCCAGCGACCCGTCTCAGTCTTGCTATTGTATGAACACTGTGAGAGGCCAGAAAGCATCACCTTTATGTGGTCAGTATGGCAGCCGGCCAGCAAGTCAGTGTGGCAAATAAAATCACTTTGACGTTTTTAAATCTCTGATTATTATAGTCTTCGTAGTGGCAATAATTAAAGCTTCAGAGAAACATATAAAATAAAACACAACTCTGTGATATAAATGTGGCTTTTGCTGCCCCTCAAATAATGCCCGCTAATAACAGTGATTCAACCGGCTCCAGAATGAGTTTCTATTATAGCTGTCTGTTCACTTCACACAGCCACACAGGAAGTGATGTCTTTTACGATGTTGGTTTGAAATAAATAGAATAATTGTAGAGTTATGATGTAATCGTGGCTGGATTTTTCCATCTCAACAGGATGAGTCACATTTAGTTTCTCTCTTTCTTTCACTCTCTTTCCACCTTTTTCTCTGTTAACTTTCATCATCTTCCCTCTCCTATTCTTTCTCTCCATCTGTTTCTTTCTTTGTCCTTCTTGCTGACATTAACTCCAGACTCTTCTTCTCCACATTGAGTTCAGACAGCTGCACAATCCGTACTTCCTGTCGGGGATTAGAGCTTTTCTAGAGATTGCCAAACTGGCTCAGTATTTCCCAGCATCCTCAGCTTCAACGCCACTACCCCTTCCCCTCCCCTTCCTCCTCCTCCTCCTCCTCCTCCTCTTCGGTTCAGACCTGCCACCTCAACAATTAAGCAGCCAGAGACGCTCTGTCTCCTCCTCACTCATACTAATGCAGACACTTTGTCCTTCAGTCTTCCTCGACAGGTGTGACGAACGCAGAAAAAAAAACTTAATTTAGAACCACAAAACACTCACAGACTGAGGAGTGAGGACAGGAGTGGAGAGTATAATGTGTTTTCAGAGAATCTGTATCACCTCAGATTGTCTCAAACAATTTGCAAGAAGAAAGTCAGAGGAATTAAAGGAGGAATTTCTTGAAACAAAAGATGCTGCAACATCTTCAATATTTCCACTTGATGCAACCGCACAACCTTAAATAAACATGCCGTCTTGGGTTTGAATAGTGTAATAAAGGGCTGGAACAAGCAAATACTGAATATTTGCTTTATATATACTGTATAATCCTGGGGAAAAAATGACAATACAGCTAAAGTGCTGGACACTTCACTGAAAAGTCCTTTCCCATCACGCGTGTCAGTTGAATATTGGACCATGCTTAGTTTCTAGTTGGGATACAAAATCATCTCGTACGTCTACGTGTTAAAACTCAGATTTAAGGTGAGCACAGAGAAAATATCCTCCTTCAGCAGATGCATATGAAAACACATAGATGATTCTGCACAATGAAGGTTGAATATCCAAGAAGGCACAATATGCAAAACACATTTTTTGAGTGGAGGGAGGCTTTAAATTTAGATCTCTCTAAATCTTTTAATCTATATTTGATTGTGTTTTTTTGTTTTTTTTTCAGAGAAACTACCAATGCAGGTTTGGAAAATCAGTTTTCTAACAACCACCACACCCAACCCCGACGACTGTTGTTGGAACCTGGCTGCAGGGATTTGCTCCCATTCACAAGAGCATTAGTGAGGTCCAACACTGATGCTCAGGTCTGGCTCTTTCCAGTTTGGTGTTGGATGCAGTTGAAGTCAGCACTCTGTGCAAACCAGTTAAGTTCCTCTAAACCAAACTGGGAAAAGCATTTCTTTATGGATCTGGCTTTGTGCACGCTGTCATGTTGAAACAGGAACTTTCTCTGAAAAACATCCACCAAAACTATGCAAAGATTTCAGCCTCTTTCTGCAAATCCCTCTCCCTGTGGGTGAGCTTGAGTGACGTCCCGAGACACTTGAAGGCATCTGAACTAACTCACTGAGCGCTTTGAACAGCTGGTAACCGATCGCCATGGCAACCCGCATTCCTTTACATGGGAGTAATCAGAGAGGGGGGAGTCACGGAGGGATGAAGGCAGGGAGAGATATTTGTCGGAGAAAGGCTCCCATTGCTCGACCATGCAGGCTTTGTTGAGATCCCGTCCAACCCCACCACTCCTTCTCATCCTCTTCCATCTTTTCTTTCTTTCTTTATGTCTGGTTACTTTATTTTCATAATTTAAATCCTATTAGCAAAACTGGGAAATCTTCAAAAACAAAAAGACAACAGCAGTTCCTGCATCTAAACTAAAGTCTGACTGTGAATCATAAGTTTTACAAAGCATTTGACAGCAGATAATCAACCCATATAGGATACAACAAAACATAAAAACACTCAAAAATTAAACTGCATCTCCCTCCTCCCCTAAGCTTTAACCCACAATCCCCTTCTCCTCCCCCTCCTCCTTTTCTTTCTCCTCCTATTGCCGATGTGGCACACAATCACCTCCGCAGAGAATGAATCCTCATAATCACAGCTTGTTTACCTGCAGGGAGCGATTTTTCCTCGCAGCTGTTTTGGCAGTAATGACAGAGGAGATTGTTCACTGAGGTTCGAGGCCACAGTATAGCTGCCTGTTAAACCAGACGTCAGTCCTGTTAAAGTAAGTGTTTGTGGAAAAACTGGGTGGAAAATTGAGAAATTATCACCGCAGAGCAGAGCAGGGCAGGCAGCTGCTGGAGAATCTGCTGCAGGTAATCAAGTGTGACTTTTCAATACTAGATTTGATTTTTGAGATTGCAGCAGGTTAACTGTGTGTCTGTGATTTTGCTGCTTGGTTCACTTTGGTCAGACTTGCAGAGAAAGAAACTGCATATTTTACTTGATTTATCACAACTGGCAATGAAATGTGAATTAATTTTAAGGCAAAAAAAACAGTTTTTAAAAGTTCATCTTCATCAAACTTCTACCTCAACATACAAGTTTTATCGCACAATAAACTAAAAACCTAAATTTGCCAGTAAGTTCCTGCCAACTTTGATTAATCTCTCCCTCCATAAATGTCACAGACTATAAAGTGAAATATGAAGTCTTCCCCAGACCTGCAGCGTCACTTAATAACTGATAACCAGAGTCAGGAGAAGGCGTGCAGAGTGAGAGCTCTTACCTTTAGCTTTGCGGAGCAGGGAAACAGTAAGAGAAGTCAGCTGTATGCGGGACCCAGGACGTTCTAACAGCCTCAGCAGTTCACACAGAAGACATTTCCAGTGGGACGTCCCAGTTTGGACACAGACCCCCACCTCCCGACACTCAAACCTCCCATTACACCCTCCCTCTCTCTTCCTGCTCAGTTTGTGGTGTAACTGAGTAACTACACTTTCAGAAATACAGCTTTAAACCAATGCAAAGATCTTTCTATCAGTTCAAACCTCTTTTTAATAGACAGCATGTTCATTTACACCTTTTTTCCTCTTAGATATATTCATGTTGACGTCTTTCTCAGAGCCTATACAGTATGTAGAGATCTATAATTCCTTCCCAGATTCTATTAGAAACAAATTTCTTGTTTGAAAACACTGTAAACTGGATAAATATGAAAGTTTTGTTTAACTTTTATTAGCTACTTTTATTGAATTGACTTTTAATTCACCAGCTATTTTGAATAGGTTTGAACTTAGTTTGATATTATTATACAGCAAAATTAAAGCAACAGTGTGCAGCATTTAGGGGGATCTATTGGCAGAAATGGAATATAAAATTAATAAGAATGTTTTCTTTACTGTATAATCATCTGTTTATATCTACATATGGAGCGGCCCTCATCACAGAGTCCGCCTTGTCTCTATACCACAGACTGTACATAAAGATGGATGACATGACAGCTCCTTAAATGTGAAGCAAAAACATCTGGATCGCCCCCTGGTGGCTGGCTGCAGTATAGGTCATAAATCTCACCTCCTCCATGTTAGTGGATGGGACATGGGCCAAACTAAAAAGCCAAAGTACACGTCAAACACATTTTTCCCAGAGATGGTTTCTGTCATCTAAGGTAGTTCTTATCGCGCTAATGTATGTTCAAGTTTGCGAATAAGTTTGTTTTAATTAGTTATTTGATGCTATAAAAAGGGGGGGAAGACATCATGATTGACAGCTGTGAATCTGATAAGCTGATAAGCTGCAGCCGTGCTCAGCTCATGATTGGTTCAGGCGGGTGACCTCGATACTTGGGCTCCAAATGACGTAAAAATCTCAGGATATCAGCTCCTGTATTCGGGATATTTGGCTTCACTTCTGTACACAGGGACGAAGTGGAGACGCGTCATCCATTTTTATATACAGTCTGTGGTTTCAACAGTAGCCTAGAACGTTTTCGTATCAGCCACCGTAGTTCTTGTATACGCTTGGCACACAGGACAAGTTTCAGTCGGTTGCAATCTGCGGCAAAGTTCGGCCAAACTAAAGTTGTGAAAAGTTTAACGTTTAGTTGCGAAATGCAACCAGAGAGTACCCGCAGCCAATCGGTAAACAAATCATGTGACGTGTTGACTTATGTTATAAATAATTTCTTCCTGCCTGAAACTCATGAATAGGCCGACCGCAGAAAAATGTAATTATTGCAGCGAGCCGTACTTCGCCCGCTGCCTTGTGTGAACTTAGTGTAAGGCACACACACACACACACACACACACACACACACACACACACACACACACACACACACACACACACACACACACACACACACACACACACACACGGCTCAGTCTGAGTTCCTGTAACTCAGTGAAAACATTCAGTCCTCTGGAGAGTTGACAGCAAACGTTCCGCCTGTGGAACATTTACCTCATCACAGATTCACGATTCACTTCTTAAAACACCTGCCGTCCACTGACAGACAGAAGCAATGGAGCTCCAAATCCATTCCTCACGCTCTTTAATGCAGACGCTGTTGTTGGTAGATTGCTCCTGTCTGTTCCCACAGAGCAGAGCTGATGTGAGGAACAGCTGGATGGGAGGGAGGGAGGATGCAACGTGGCATTTTCCATTCTGCCTGAAAGCCACAGTGCAGCCGATGATGGAGAGAAGAGGAGGAGGAGGAGGTGTCGTTATACCGTGAGACTCTCTCTTTCCTCCTCCCACATTCATCCTCTCTTTCACCCTTCCTCCCTTTTTCCTCAGTTTGTACTTTTTCTGTCTCCCTTCTTTTATTTTCTCCCCTCCTCTCTCTCTCTCTCTCTCTCTCTCTCTCTGTATACGTGGCAGTTGTCTCTCTGTATTTGAGTTAACATGTCTCACAGACGTGATGAAGTTGAAGAGCTGCAATTATGTCTTCTCAATTGCGGCTGAATTATCCATCTGCAGCTCTGCAGGTTGAACCATGTCGAGATCTGTAATATCACTTAAGTGCCCACAGACACTTCACAAGTCTAAGGAGCAACATTATTTAACACTATGAAAGCCACTGCAGTCACACACCCTTCTCTGTGCCACGTTATACACTCAAAAAAGAGCAGAAAGGAAAAAGAAAAACACAGATCTGTTTGGGTATTGAGAACAAAAAATTAGGGAGTATTTGTGCTCTTATCAGAGAGCACTCATAGTGTTTATCTGAGGCTGTACAGGCCTCTATAAACACAACTGACTGTGGGAATGCCTCTCATTTAAATTATAAGTGACCAACACCAGAACCCTGAATTTATTATTTCTACCTGGGCTTTTTCCTGCTGCGATATGTAAAAATGTCTTTTTTGAAAAAGGCAGATTTTCCAAAGCATTCATTGACAGCTGTCCAGCTGTCCCCAGCTCCTCCTCTTCCTCCTCCTGATCATTACCTGCCTGCATACCTGTCCCTTATTGCCCCTGATTAGCCACATGGTTTCCTGCATGCACCCTGTTTGGGATTATAAGCTGTTTTTCTACTTCACCTGCTCTTCTTACGTGTCCTGCTTTTGCTTCCTCTCAACATCTAGTAGAAATATTACAGTTTCATGAGTCTTATGTTCAAGTCTGCATGTGCTCTTTGTTTCTCCTAGCTGCAGCACAGAAGGCTCCTTTGTCGACAACAAACATAAAGAAAAAGTGAAACTTTGAAGGAAATGCACCAACAACAATTTGGCACCCAATAATTTAGAATATGTACACAAATCAATACATTCAATTTCATGTCTTTCCCGAACTGCTGTGCTTCTGGGCTGATATATATTCATTGATTGTGTGGGATGTATGCAAATTACAGTGCATTACTGGCTGCGAGACCGGCTGAATATTTGGAGGGATAATTTAAACACAATGTATTTTTTTACCCAAATTTCCATAACGTTTTTACTTAACTTTGAAGGGTTTCATTGTGTTCCTCCCTCCCTGCTGTGCAGGCCCACCTGTGTGCATAAAGTGCAGTAAACTCACAGTGTGTGTTCGAGTCTAAATGAGAGAGAGGAAGGTAAAGGTAGGGAGGAGGTAGATAGATGAAGGACTCCGATTATTTAAACCCATAACAAACATCAAAGCTACTTTTTTTAACTACTATTTCCTCAATAAAATCACACTGGCTCTTAAAATGATTACCACTGTACGCCACGGGACAGGGAGCCTTTTCACTTTGATAAATGTTTTGCCTACAGTCAACCTGCTCCTCCTCCTCCTCCTCCTCCTGCTCGACACACAGCAGCAGAAGCACAAAGTATAAACACCCAAAATAAATGATGGGTCTTTTTTTAAGGGTATTTGTTTTTGCTCATATGAACATACTTCAAGGTGTAAATGACATGTTTGTTGTGCAGCGCCTCTCGTTAGTCAACCAGTCAAAACATGGATTAAATTAGAAATAGAAAACCTCATAGCGCCCTCAACAATGAAACTAAATAAGATCCAAATAAAAGTTATTACTGGCTGTTTTGCAGTTCCTTTGAAACAGATGTTAATTGTCTTTTAGATGCCCGAGATCTCGACGGGCCACTATGACCTACAAGTTGAGTCACGTCACCAACATGGAGTAGCTGGACTGGAAACAAAACACCAGTCTCCTGGTTGAAAGTCCTGGGTTTGTTGGACCCATCTACCTCCGCTACCGCCCGCCATCAACAGTCTCTCTCACTTTTTAGTCTACGTCACTGGCTCTGAGTGTTGCATATTTACATGGATGCATTTACATTTCAGTCAGTAATGACTTCATGGCGTACAGATAACACGCCAAAAGCAAGAACGATATTGTTATTGCACGCTAAATGCCTTGCACATTAGTGTGTAAGAACAGTATAAGAACAGTATAAGTAAATGTACAGGATTAAGTACATGCATATATCCAATGTGCAGATAATATAGGTATGTATTGATATAGTACTGAAGATTGTTTGGTTGCGATACGCTGGTCCAGGATTTGATCTATAACTATATTGTACATTCTGTTCTTTAGTCTTTAAAACGTGACAGAGCGAACTGTTTGTGCGTTCAAGGGAAGTCTGTGATTTAGTTGTTCCTCAAAAACCGTCTCGCTGAGCCGCCACACAGGGACAAAACCATGATGGAGGGTTACAGGCTCTAATTACAGCGACTCAGAGGACAGCAGATGAGCTCAGAGCCTGACCGCTGGGACTCGAGTCCAGGTTTGTAGGGATTTGTAAAGGACACGTTGTCGCCCACATTAGGTGTCTGAATTCAGCCACGGTGGGCGCAGACATAATTATCCAGGAGGGGGAATGTGAAGACAGAAAATATGTGGTCAGACAAAATCTGTACAGGTGATGCCAAAACGTGTTATTGCTAAATGTGGTTTGATTGTAATCAGATGACGGAAGATGCGGTTTACTAGATAACAAATGGACTGATGGTCATTTGAAAATCCTCTCACAGGCAGAAACGGTATACAATGTGTACACAGCCTGTAAGAAATGCTTTAGATAGGTGACTTAAAATGCATTCTTTCTAATAGCCAGCAGGGGGCGACTCCTCTGGTTGCAAAAAGAAGTCTGATTGTATAGAAGTCTATGAAATGAGCCTACTTCTCACTTGATTTATTACCTCAGTAAACATTGTAAACATGAGTTTATGGTCTCAATTGCTAGTTTCAAGTCTTCTTCAATACAGCGTAATGTTCATTTCGTAAATTATGGTCCCATTTAGAGTCAAGTAGACCATAAAGCAGGGGATGCTTTAGGGCGTGTGATTGACAGGTCGTGTAACAGTGTGTTTTCAGTACATGAAAGCTAATTATAACATTCTGGTCGCCTAAAAGTGTTTTATTCAGCGTTCGGTTGTACTTTTTTTTATTTTTTTATTTAAGGTTAAAGGAATACATACACATACTTGTAAAAGGGACATACAGACAGCAACAACAAACATAGGCCAACCGCAGAAAAATGGAATTATTGCATGTGTCAAGAGATAAATTCATATTCATATACATCCATATTCGTGTCTATATACATACATCCAACCTCATATATAGATACACACACACATACAGTATATACATATGTCTATATCTACACGTGCATACATATAGATCCACTTAGACACATTCGCTTACAGTTATCTATTCTATTTTAGACCAAAAAAAAGGACATATTTACATCCCTTTAGTTGACCTTTTATCGCCATTATTTATTAATTAAATTTTGTTTAACTCCAGCGTTCGGTTGTACTTAGCTCCACCCTTTCCTGTCACTTCTGGTTGCAAAAAAACAAGATGGAGACGGACAAAACGGCAGTCCACAAACCAATAGGCCTAAGATTTCCCTTCCTTATCTTAAATTTCTCTTGAGCCAGTTACCTTATAGACATCATTATTAGAAACCTGTCTGAAAGGAAGTGGAATGAGTAGTATCTGTCTAATGTTTGCTAACATTAGACACCACTGGCTGGCTACTGGTCTCACAATAATACAATGATGTCAGACAGTGTGGAACAAGATGCGTTTTCTGGGTTGAAACAAAGGATGAAACTCCGGACTCAGTCAAAGCTGCAGACGGCAACAGCTGCAGACAGTTTGGTGACGTGTAAACTGCAGCTCGGACACAGTGTACCGACATCAGACACATACACACACACACACACACACATATTGGCTTGAAGTTGAAGTGCTTTCAGCTCTCAGCACATAAAACATAAAACCAATTTTTAAGCTGAAGTGTGGACGGATGGAGGGCAGATCTTCTGCTTCGTCTCACTGAGAACAGAAAGTACTTTTAGAAGAGCTGAGGAGTTGGCAGAAGCAGCCTTTGCCTTTACTAGGAAACAGAACCCCTTGATTTTATATTAAGTTATATTAAAACTACTGGAACAGAGTGAAGTCTTTAATGCTCTTCAGTCCTCTTTTACAGAAATAATAACTTAATTCAAGGTTTTGGTAAGGTAAATGGCATTTATTGCACAATTAAAGGGAAATTAAGGGATAAAACTTTAAGACTGAAGGGACCCTGCAATTTATAGGTATTTCTAAGCTTTTATTACATTCAGGGTTACTTAAAGTTATTGGAGTTTAGTATATTTTTATGCTCATTAAACACCAAAAAACAAATTTGAATAGGAATGAAAAATGAAGGGATTATTTTGCTAATTCTTCGAGCTGAGCTAAACACCAGTGAGACAAGAAATACACAGTTTCTCCTAAGGGTGGCACCAGAGAAAGGTCAAGTTTTGCATTCAGCCTTTATAATTGGACGTACCAAAACACCTGGAAGAAAGAATGAGTGAACATAAATACATTATCTGAGACTTAAAAAATGAAAAAACAGATGTTTTAAAAACACAAGTTGTGATGTTACGGAGAAGTACACTTTGTACGAATTAGACAAACAAGACATAAGGTGTTAATTAGTTTAGCTTTGGAACTGCTGATGGGCTGATTCTTTTACCTTCAGGCAGAGCCGGGCTCGCTGTTTTCAGTCTTTATGCTAAGCTAGGCTAACAGACTGTGGATAATGGTATTAATCTTATCATCTAAAGCTGCCATCACACGATAAGACATTTGCTCTTTGGCGTTGAGTCTCGCAGAGGCAAAGCGCAGCACAGGTATAATATGTCATCAAAAAGTGTGCAAGGAACGCCACAACAGTCGCAGCTGTTATCTCATTGGTTGTACTTTGAAAGGTCAGCGGCAACCAAGCTCAAAGTTGAAATCATTTTAACTTTGAGTGCAGCGTTCGGTGGCAATTTCGAGCAGTGCACCACGCCAAGGGTAGCGCTTCCGCCTAGTTGTGCGGCACCAGCAATGCTACTGCTGATCATGTGTGGGTGGTTTAACTCTCGACAATAAAGTGTATTTCTCAATATGTTGAACTATCCCCTTGAGGTTCCATGGACTTTCTACTTTTCAATTTTTATCAGTTTAAAGTCTGGATATTGTTACAAATTCTGAAATTGCCTCAAATATCTGAAACACGACAACCTCAGACAGTCAGTGGAAATATTTTTGAGTGACTAACTCTGAGGTCTTTTATGGCTTCTCTTGGATATTTTAAAAATTTGATTTCAAACCTCTTCACAACCTCAGAAACTCCTGCCTTCACTTCTTTCTGTTCTTCACAGGTTCATACATGCTTTACTGCATGTTCAGCAAAAAATACACAGCTATCTGAGCTTTTAATCTCCTTCAGCAGAAGCACACCGGCACAACGGGACACTCCCAGTGGACTGCTGCTAAATGCCAGCAGAATGTTAAATGTCACAATATTTGAGTCCAGCAGTGTGCACAGAACATAAATGAACTTCCAACGAAAAAAAGGACTCACATTTACACCATTTAGCAGAGTTGCTGACGAAGCGTTCATCAATCATCGCTGTGCCGTATCAGCCGAACCTGACATTAAAGGCTCTACTTATTAGTGTAATTAATCTTTCCTTGTGGTATCTTTGGTCGTTAACAGGCTTGTTACAATGTCATCTTGATTGCTGCAGCACAGTCTGCCAACACAACCTCCACTCCTCCATCAGATAAAACCACAAACAGTACATGTATACGTGTTTATGTTCATGTGCATGTAAGTACGTGTTTATCCCGAGGGTCTAGTTTCGTCTGCTTTTATCTGTTCTTCAGGCTCGATGTGTCTCCTTCCTGTCCCGTGTTTATTTGTGTGTACATTACAAGCATCTCTTTGCAGGTGCTGAATAAAGATCATATTGATAAGCAGGACTTCTAGATAATCCATATCACATTCCAGTCTGATCTGCTCTTGTCCTCTTATTCTGAACTATATCTGATCCAGATCCAGGCACTCTTTCAGTTTTGGAATGCAAATCAAAACTGGAATCGTCTCCCAAAAACAAGCCGGCTGACGATAAATACCGCATGGCTTTGTGTTGTTGGTTTTCCTGAACGTGTCTCAACGTCGTCCACGCTGCGTGTTGCTGCAGACTTGGAGGCAAAAGTAGCAGCGCCCTCAAGTCTCTGCACAACCGAGGTGCAGCTGGTGGTGCTGATTCAGCCTGATTCTCCTTATCAAGGCTTGTGTGAGCCTGTTGTTTGATTTGATTTTGATCTCCCTCACTCACTTGTTTGTTAGTTTTGTTGCAGCAGTTATGACGGGACAACCTACATTTATTGTCCATATCAGGGCATGGAGTTTAGTGACCTCAGCTCTGATCTGTGAGGCCATTTTTGGCATAGTGGCCACAAAGGACTTTTTACCGCACACAATCAGTATGAAGCAACTGTAAAACGATACATATTTGTGTTTACTTTTTATTAAATACAAATTTAAAAGTCTCAAAAAGCATCCATAAATAATTTTTGAGACATTTGTATGCATGGAGAACTATTTGGAAACAGACAAAAAGCTCTTAGACTTAGGTTATTTAAGTCTAGTTAGTTCACAAGAGTTTACAAGCTTAGTAGAGACATTCCTTAAGATAATGGTTCCATT
>CAKALG010044318.1:0-12258 GCA_916700815.1 Helicolenus hilgendorfi
CAGCAGGAAGTCGTTGTCCTTCAGCCAATCGGGCAGCACATCGTGAGGTATGACGCGCCACCGGCCCTCCCACACCTGATTGGTTTATGAAGGACACAGATAGTAGCATCATGTTGAGAAAAACAACCTGAAGGCTGGCGTGAATGGAAAATGTTAATTAAAAAATGACTCCTAATCAAATTGTCCTTAATGAGAGGCAGCTGGTTGCTTACTGAATGTCCTTGAAATAGGATGTGTGTGTGTGTGTGTGTAAGAGGGGAGTACAGTATGTGATCACAAGTGTGCGTAGTGTAGGTGTCAGTGTCCAATGAGCAGTATCAGGGTCAAGTGATGTAAATAAATAAACTGAAGTCCGATACGACAAACACCCGTAATGGAGAGAACAGAGAGAGAGACTCATTTGACAGTTTCTCTGCAGTGATTCATTTCCCTAATTTACAACCTGCTGGTTGCAATTTCAGCAGACTGTGTGTGTGTGTATGTGTGTGTTATATTAGTCCAAGCTGGTGCATCAAGTCCATGAGTCCACATTCCAGCAGTACTATCTTACAAACAGACACTCTAACTCTTAAGTATTATTGTCGGCCTATTTCTTTTCAAAATACTGACACATAGTTGGTAAAGAAAACCCTTAAAATACAGAAACCGGCTTCTCAGAATTTGTTGTTAAATCCATCAAACTGTAACAATGTTCTGAGAGTTTCTGGCAAAGTAAAATGGCAGAAGAACAAACCAATAATGTGCTGTTTTTTATTAACTTTGCACTCTGAAAGTACACTGTAAAAGACTTTTATCACTAGTAAATTTGTTGTTTTCTGCCATGTATTTTGGACATCTTCCAGTTTGGCTTGTGCCCAGACTCATGAAACATGTTCTGTAGAAGAGATAAAGTAAAATTTTAAATTTAAATAAAAACGATAAACCCCGACATTCTGTATGAAGTCTGCTCAGAACACAAAACGGTGTGTTTTTTTTATGGTTTTATTGGTGTCTTTTACTATGTGGTTTTATTGAGTGTTGTTATAAAACCGCCTCTGTAAAACAAACATCGCTCTTGGGAAGATTAACTAATTTAGTGGGCGGTGGATTTAAAGGCGTGGTGCTCTGAAACGTCTGTACAGATAAGTTAAGAGGCAGAATGCAGGCGAAATATTTCTTTCTACTTTTTTAACATGACATGCGTGTGTGTGTGTGTGTGTGTGTGTGTGTGTGTGTGTGTGTGTGTGTGTGTGTGTGTGTGTGTGTGTGTGTGTGTGTGTGTGTGTGTGTGTGTCTATACAGTACGTGCGTGTTCGTTACCTTGTGTACAAACTCCTCCATCCTCTCCATGGCATGGTGGGCCTGCAGCAGCGGAGTCATCCCCATGAAACCTTCATCGCTGCTCCTCTCTTCCTCTTCCTCCTTCTCCTCTCCTTTTCCTGTGTCATCCTCTTTGTTTTTTCTTCTCTCCTCGTCCTTCTCTGGGACCCTCTGATGAGAAAAGAAACGGACACACTGTTAGGACAGAGTGATTTTAGAGGACGGGTTGTTTTATGGCACCTAGGACGTTTTCTTGTTTGAACAAAGAGTAAAAATAATTTTTTTAAACTTAAAAATCAGACTGAATTTTAATTCCTTGGGGTATTTCAGCTATGTTGAATGAATGAAGTGAACTGTGACTGGAAGGTCACCCCTTTAATTTGAACCTGCTGTAAGCACATGATATCCAGACATGCGTGTGATTTCATTGATTCTCTGTTTGCATAATCCTGCTGTCACATGCAAATGAAACTCAACATGACAAGAGAGCGTCCTTTCAGGTTCATCGTTGATCATTTTGCATAACCTGCTGCTGAACAGAGATGTTCGATAACAAACACGGATTCCTCTTTGCGATCATAAAATAACACAAACTGTGGAATATGATCAGGAATCATCTTGTTGTCTTGGGCTGCAACTATGTTCTTCATACAGTTGCATCAATGAAACCAGACACTAGGAACCATTAATGAATATAAACAAGAAGGTGTTAATGCAGACATATGCTGCAGGGACTACAAGAATCATCATACTGGTGTGATTGTATGCATCAAAGGGTTAAATCAAGCATTTATGAAGTGCTTGGAGGATATTTCAAAATATCGCGATATATATCGTGTATCGCGATATTGCCTAAAAATATCGCAATATTATTTTTAGGCTATATCACCCAGACCTATGCTCATGTTTCCATATCAACAAACCTTTTTGACTTGTGCCCCCTTAAAACGGATAAACGGACTCTCAACTTTCAGATTGTGGAATTCGAAACAAATTTAGAAGGATGAAAGGGAAAAATAAGCCTAACCAGTATTTCACAAGAAAAGACCAATGATTACAGAAAAAAAAAAGATTATTTTCTATCATATTAATCATCTCATGACGACTCAGATTTATCTTGCAATCCCTTGGGGTGGTTCGGACTCCTTAAAGAGTCTACATAAACATGAACAAGTAGAAAAGTGAAATGTTAAAATATTAAAATGAAGCAGACGGGAGTGTGCAAGCATGCACAGACTGAGAAGTGAATTAATGCTGATTACAACACTGATTATTCTGAATTAATAATTTGGGTTTCTGTAACCAAATCAGGTCATTAGTGTTATAACAAGCAAAAATTAAAACACACGGAATATTTTAAGAAAAATTAGCTAACTTTTGATTGAACAGATGTCAACTCAAGTCTATCCAATTTATCCATTTATAAATAGAAGATTAGACAGACAGTGTGAATTCACCCTAACACAATAGCTGTCACGGCTGTGGAGCTGGGGACAGAATTAATATGGCTAGTGCTTTGTGATAAATACACAGTCATTCATCATAACTGACAAACAAACAGTCGCACACAGAGTTGAGCGAATGCTGATACACTAAAAACAGTGAGTGTGGATTCAGGTGAACAAAATTGATAATGTGCTGGCACAGAACAAGGAAAGGAGTAAACACAAAATATATATTTGTTTAACGCCAACACAGACACGAAGGCCACATTCGGCTGAAAGGAAGTGATTAGAAAAGACGTGCTTTCTGCTCTTTTTTATTACTCCCAAGGTGGAGGGGGGAGGAACAAAAGAGAGACAGGAGTGAGAAAATTAGAAAAAAGCAGCGAGACAGAGATAGACATGAGAACAAGAGCAGAAAGAAAAAGAGAGAGAAGTCCTGTAGTATATATAATGCATGACTAACCCATTTTTAAAGACCCACCAGCAAAACACAGCATGGTCCCTGTTTTTGTGAGTGTGTTGACCTTGATGACTCGAATAGTAAAAAAAAAAAAAAAAGAACAGATATTCAAATATGAAATTTAATATATAATTTTGAATTTAAAAAAGTCATAAAATCACTTTGATTATCTGAAAATGAACTGTAACTTTAGGTCAAGCTGAATGAGGAAGAATTCGACAACAACCGTAATGATGGCAGAGAACTCAGCCAGCAAGCGTCACGTTATTTCATGCAAAAAGAAACACGTACCGATCAGCTACTGAGCTACTGTGAGTTGTAATTTTTAAACAGAAATACACATGTTTAATATTGTGACATTTCCTGGAGATTACATACAATATAGCCGAGAGCAAGTAGGAACCTTTCAGGCGATCTCCCTCCAGCCAGCTGCCACCTTATTTAGGTTTTTGAAGTGAAATGAGGAGGAATCATATAGGTAAATCCTCATTTCAACTTCATGAATCAGCCGTTCCTCGTCCTAAGCGGAGCTCTCAAAGCGAACAGGGCGTTTGACAAAAGTCCAGCTAAAACAGCGTGCTGTGCTGCACAGTGCTGCGTTCCCCACGGCCAGTTAGGACACGGTGTCATGGACATAATGCGCAAAAAAAAGATATTCGAATAGTTCAAACCATGTGTTTTTTTGGAGCGAATATTCAAACGTCATTTTTGGCCAATTTCTGACAGCCCCAGTGACTGTAGACAGTCAACACTTTGAGGTTCCTAAAGTCGGACTTAGTTAGTCTGACATCTGCCTGTGTGCGAGTGTATAGTCTGAGCTTAGTCATGCATAAGGATGAATCTCAGTCTGCAGCTGTGCATTGTGAAAAAAGGACACACACAGCTTCAAACACACCTGAAGGCGGGCAACCGTAAAACCTCATTCTCATAAATCCACTGTTTCAAAGCTGAGATAAAGGTGACACCTGCCATCGATTTGTGTGTGTGAGTGTGTGAGGGTAAGCGGCAGTGATTGAGTACACTATGTGAGCAGAGGGTATCTGGGTGACTGCCAAGTAGTCACGTGTGCTCTGCAGTCTTTGTGTGTGTGTGTGTGTGTGTGTGTCAGTAATAATAGCCTCTCATGTGTGCCCATGCATGCATGTAATGTAGGTGTGAGCTTAAACCCGGACGCTGCCAGTCTCGCTGTGGATTGGGAGGTTATTCTTGAAGCGTGTGAATACCTGTGCGTGTGTGTGCATGTGCAGGGGGACAATATGGTGTCCTCTAGGTGTACTCAAGATGCCATCACTAAATCATACACACACACAATCACAGCTGCACAGATGATGTTGGGCTAAATGATGCACTCAGATGCACACCATACACATAACATACCCACTGCTATAGGACGGCAGCGACTGCACTGTAACAGTAAATGCTCTCAGGACAGATTGGAATAGAGGACACTGTGTCGCTTTAGTTAACACATACTGTACGAAAAAGAAAGCCGCATAGATAGGGAGAGATAGGTGGGGATAAATGGGGGGGCATTTAGCCTACACACCTGGACGTTTAAGTGATTTATGATCAGCCAACTTCTCACTGGAAACCACCTCTTTACTGAACCTCTACGGGCTACTGTACGGTCACACTCTGTTTTGGCTTCGTTATGTAAGAAAGAGAAAGACATAATGTGTGATTGTGAAAATGAGTAACATCACTCTAATCTCTGAACTCGTCTCGATTAGACATAATGTTATCACATGACCTGTCCTCCATATTGGTGGTAAACCAAAGCAGGAAGTATATGCGGAATTTACCCTGACAAGGGTTATCATGAGAATGGGACGGCCGGAAGTCACAGTGACCTTGACTTTTGACCTTTGACCACCAAAATCTGATCAGTTCAGCCTTGAGTATAGGGGACATTTGTGCCAAATTTGAAGAACTTCCCTCTAGGGATTCCTGAGATATCACATTCACGAAAAAGGTTCACGTCCGGACGGAGGGACAGATGGATAACACAAAGACACAATGCCTCTGGCCACGGCTGTTGCCGGTGCGGAGGCATAAAAAAGGATCAAAATCCAACTCAGCGGCTAACAATTCGATCGGAGATTCGGCTGTGTTATGCTAGAAGCAGCTAATGTAGCCTTGAGCCTCTAGCCTCAAGCAGAGATGATGAGCGGGCAACAGAGGTCTGATAAGCTCACTTCTTTATAAAAATTTAATTTGCCACAAAGTGATTTTCAGCCTTGATCTCCACAATATTTGTGCTTCACATATGTAGCATTCAACTGCCTTTGTACCACATGAAACACAGAAATTTGAGCTGTAAAGAGGAAGCTGTGGGTGTTTGCAGAATATTCAGAGGACAATTATACTGTAAATGACCAGCCGCCAGCTTGAGAAATAAAGAAGGAACTGATTTTCCCCTATGAAACATCTGTTTAGCTGCACTAAACTCAATCCAGACAGTGAAAGCCGCAGCGTTGAGGTTTAGCAGCAGGTGGTGCAGAGAGTTTGGCTGTCAACTGCTCAGCAGAATTTGCTGTAATCAGATCTAAATAACAGCTTAGAGTGACGATACAGGCAGAAGGACTGTAGGAGCGAAGCAGGCTATGGTTCTTGGAAGTGCGGGCTATCCTTAACACTCATGGGCGCACACACACATTACTTGGACGAATGCAGTATGTCTGCCACACGTGACTCACTGAGCTGCCCAGTCTCCAACAAGTCATTACGGCAGAGGTTAGGGAGTCCAATTTCGCTCCGTGTAAAAGTGTGTACAGTATGTGATCAAGGATATGATCACATCCCTCAGGGAAGTGTCCGTCCTCGGCTCTGAGAGCTCGCTATATAACAGCTCATCATGGTGTATGTCTGACACAGAGCCACAGTCACATGCATTGGGTAATCATGATCTCAGTTGTTGTCATACTTCAGCAGAGCACAGTTCCCATTTTTCCAGGAAGATATTTCCTGGGAAATGGCTGAGGTAATCTATAACATTCCGGAAACACATTTGATAACAACCTCTTAAAAGGGAAGCTTGTCTGTCATCTAAGTAAACATTTGGCTTTAGGTGGAGTTTGGAGGAATCTTACTAAGTATACTTGCAAAATAACATTACTAATCTTACAATGTCCATATCTGCTTTATATAACTTAAATAACTTAAGGTTAGGTATCTGCAGTGGTCTACCTCCAGTTCTGAAAAGTGAAGCCAATGTTGAAGCCAATGTTAGTGGATTTCATTCCATTGGTATTTCTCTTTCACAGCAACACATGCTTAAACTTTCATTCTTTCTAACAGCCAGCAGGGGGCGACTCCTCTGGTTGCAAAAAGAAGTCTGATTGTATAGAAGTCTATGAGAAAATGACCCTACTTCTCACTTGATTTCGTACCTCGATAAACGTTGTAAACATGAGTTTATGGTCTCAATCGCTAGTTTCAAGTCTTCTTCAATACAGCATGATGTTCACTTAGTAAATGATGGTCTCATTTAGAGTCAAATAGACCATAAAGCAGGGGATGCTTTAAAACGTGGCTACCTTGTGATTGAAAGGTTGCTACCACAGCGTTGTCCGGTCTGGGAGTTGTCTGCGTTTTCGTGTTACGTTAACTCTTTCACAGTGTGTTTTCAGTTCATGAAAGTTAATTGTAACGTGGTCACCTAAAAATGTCTTATTCAGCGTTCAGTAGTTCGTAGATCCTCCCTCTCGTATCACTTCTGGTTGCAAAAAACCAAGATGACGACGGCCACATAGGCAGTCCACAAACCAATGGGTGACTACGTCCATTTCTTATATACAGTCTATTGGTATCTGTCCTATGGAAACTAAAAAAGGTAGGATTTATATAACTTTGGGAAACAAGTTTCAACTCAACACAAAAGAAAAAATACAGTAAAGATTTAGAGTTGTATTAAATACAACAGCGACACAACAACAACAGCTACAGAGTGTCTTTGCAAGACAAAGACAAGAATAACAACAACAGCAAAGGGACTTCCAACACATTTTTTTCACATAAGCACAAGCTAAGCAGCCAGTCTTGGATGATATACAGACGAGAAAACAAGAGAGGAACGAGGAAATCCCTCGAGACACCGGTCTGCTCAAGATTAAACGAGGCAGTTTTTCTCAAAAGCCCCTACAGACCGCTCTCTCCCTCTGTCTCACACACACATACTTAAAAACATATATCCAGCTCCCCTCAGACTCATTAACCATTCTGTACGTAGACCTGGCTAATGACTTTTGCCTGACTAATGACTCTTCACA
This sequence comes from Helicolenus hilgendorfi, assembly GCA_916700815.1. Taxonomy (NCBI): domain Eukaryota; kingdom Metazoa; phylum Chordata; class Actinopteri; order Perciformes; family Sebastidae; genus Helicolenus; species Helicolenus hilgendorfi. The sequence goes on from CAKALG010044318.1 coordinate 7,473, forward strand.
TGCACACACACCTGAAACACTGTGTGTATTGTTAGGAATCCTACGCTCTAATTAGTTCTGCTGCTGTCAGCTAGTGGACGATAAGTTTGAGAAGGGAGTGAGGGCACATTCGAGGAAAAATCGTCCATCTTCCCACGAAACATGGAACTTGAGACTCAACGTAAACAAACTCACGTGCTGGCAGGTTGGTACACAGACGGCTGGATCAGGAAAAAGCTGCCAGCCAACAAAAACACAGCTGAAACTTTGTGCACCAATGACAGCAGAGGGAAGAGCTCACCCTTGTACACTGTAACCTCTGCACAGCACAGACTGAGACGTTCCACATGTGACTCGCACATGCACAATGCTCCCTTGGGACCATAACAATTTGGAAGACGCCACGACCCTCAAAAACAGACAGCATGTTCCAAAACACGGACAAATGCCCGACACTAAAAAACAGACTCTGTGCTCAGGCTGCCACAAGACAAACTGTTCCCTCTGTTCTTGCCCATGACCATGAGGAGGGCATGACAAATCTGCATTAGCAACAAAGTAACACCGATTTTTATCAAACAGTTCACAGTTGGAGGGCTTAAGCTACACTAGATCTTAATTTTTTAAGCCACTTTAAAGTTGTTGTTTTTTCTTGCGTCAGGAGAATGGGGCTAGGTATCACCTGCACTGCTAGGAGATTTTAAAAACCCATGCAACATGTGATTTTAGCTGCTTTGTGAGGGATTTTCTAAGTCTATGTTTATGTAGGGCGTTACCTCAAACTGCTTACCGACAACTATCCCTTACTGATTTCCTTTATTGTATCTATACAAAGAACAAAGGCGCAGATAAGTTAAAAAAAAACAAAAAACACTTAAATAGGCTTATTCGCTTTCTTGACGAGTATAGATTTTCGTGCGAAAAATTTTCAATTTAGAAAAACTGATTTAGAGGTTGTTGTTTTTTTAAAATGCTTGCACACCCCTGCAGAACATTTGTGCGGGGGAAAAAATATTCAGACTTTACCTCGATTTCAGCGGATTTGCGCATGCGGAAATATATGTTGGACCCCTAGACTGTATGATTTGACCAATAAAATTCTTTGTTGTAACCGATCGCTGTCATTCTGCATAATAATTAGCCATGTACTTCTGTTTGTTGCACGGAGAGTGTGTATTTTCGGAGCACCGGGCGTTTGTTTTTTGGGGTAATGGACTGTCTGACAAATGGGCTTTTATTCAGTCCTATGGGACATTTTTCAGACTATTGGTGTATCGTTATAACAATGGGGCCGTCCCCCTTCTCAACACCCAATAATGTACGACAAACACTACTACCTTAACAACCAAATAAAGTACAATATATGGCTTGAGATCACCCAGCAGCCAGGATAAGATGAAGATGTAATGGTAGCTGATATGCACTTGCTAAGGTTATATGTTGGTCACAGAATGGGGAGGGCTAGCCACAACAGTTAACGTTGGCATTAGCATCACATTTGGGGTCCAAATAGTTTATGTATTGTCTAGGTAATAGCCCCTTAGACATTCTGTGTTTGTGTCCAAGGGTTTAATGCATTACGATAACAAGAAGGCTGCAATAACAGTGATGACAGGTACAATAAGAGGAAGTGAAACTGGATGTCTGATCCACCTGAGGCTGGGCGTCGATGAAGGAAAGCAATTTTAAAAACCTTCAGCACAAAGAGAGGATGTTCAGAGGACTCAAAGGTCCAAAATGTCAAGCATTGTTCGCTGATGTTTGTTCTCTGTTTATCGGTATTTCCCTTGTTTTGTTGTTGGTGGTCGACGTGTGTGTAATAAAATTCCACAGCTGAGTGTACAGTATGTGTTGAGTTTGTTTCATAGTTGGCAGTGCGTCTTTACAGAGAAGCATCTGTGAAATAACACAGTCTCTGATAAAACTCCTGATAAAAAAGGATGGGATATAACATTATCAGACATTATTGAGTTTTTTGGCTATCTTTAGAACTCAGCAGGATCTTTTCTCTACTTCCCTGAAAATCTCATTTTCATTAGTTGTATTAGCAGAAACTTTCAATTGAATCTGACTCGCCTACAGCTCACGCCATCTAAAATACTTCCAAGTCTTAATTACCTAAATTGAATTAAAGAAACTGTAGGAGGCCCTCAATTGAACTTCAATGACACTGAAAGTTTGGCACTTATAGATCCCCAACGCAGAACAAAAACGTAAAACTATAGAGGCAGCATTATGATACGTTTCAACTGTAGTGGTCTATTTGAAACAATTCTGAGCACACAATTCCTACATCAAATATGTCATACAGAAAGTAGCAGGCTGAGATTGTTGGCAAGTAAACAGCTATTGATTTGAAATTCTTTTCTGTAACTGCGGGGTATTATCAGGAAGACACGTAAACATCAGAATCTCATGGGGACAGGGTCAAAAAGGTCTGGAAAACAAATAATGGTTGTGTTTTTAACACTTAAATAAATAGTCCCTGTTGCTTTGAAAATAAAATGTACAGACAAAAAACTGCCATCAGATTGGATGGAATGCCCCTCGGTCTCTTATTTTGGAAAACAGGAAGTGTAATACTAACCCCAAAGCTATACCGCACACTCACAGACACATTGAGACGCACACTAACACCTACTCATAAATGCTGAAAGATTTAAAGGGCTGCCTGCGGGGTGTTAAGACAGCCTGCTCTCGCTGATCGGGTCCCCAGCGTCCTCTCAGGTATCAGTGTTGTGTTACGGCAGGTAAAAAGGGCACACACGAGCAGACACAATACACACACACGAACACTATTGTGTTTCAGCTCAACGGCTGTACGCTGATAGCCTTTCACGCTGAACAACAGGCCGGCAGCTTTGTCCGTATACACACGCACAGTCTGAACGGGAGCACAAGTGACGCCTCTGAGGGAGTGTCTGGCACATTTTGTTTGATCAGTTCGATAGGTTGTCTTCACGAGATGCTAATCACACAGATTTTTTGGTAATGTGTTTGCTTTCCTTCCAGGAAGACGTCTGTGTATAGACACAACAGGCTTATTTTTAGTGCCTTGCACACATCCAATATCCACGTCACTTTAGACTTGGAATGGAACTAACACCAGGCGAAGCCGAGCATCTTAATGCACTGTTAATTACTATAGCACAGGATGACTCATCGTCGAGTTTGAAAAGCCTTGAAGGTGGCGAGGGTGTCGATAATAAGTGGAGGTGGCGGAGGTTGAAAAGCTTGGGAAAAAGGCTCATGATCACACCGTGCAAAATCAAGTTCCTGCTGGTAAAACCCTGAGAAACTGATTACATATTGCTCTATTGGTGCCCCAGAGCAAGGCACTAAACACACAACTGCTCCGGTTATGGTGCTCAGTTATGGTAGTATAATACATTTAAAGTTTGTGTTTGTTTTATCTGCAAACTGTAGATAGACTGAGCTCGTCCTTTCCTCTGTTAATGTGCTCTTTTACTGTATGTACTTTTATATAATCAAGTTTTTATGCCTGTTTTCAGGGTAGTCATGAGTATATTATTTCTGCTTCACACTTAACTGCTGTTCTCTGGAAGTGAGATAATGTGCCACTTTATAACTCTTGCACTATGTTTCACACAATTGCATGTATTTTAATGTCTCAATGCTCAAGGCTCTGAGGATAATTCATCCACCAAAGTCTCGCATGTGGTCCAAAAACCTTCCTGAACCAACTTTAAATCTAAATCAGTTCTTAAAGCTAGAGTTGGTAATCTTCTTCAAAAAAATTTTTTGTTATATTTGTTGAAATTAATTACATCCTGACCAGTATCTGTGGCAGGCCTGTAATAAACCCGTCTAATCATTTCATTCAGCGAGAATAATGATAATTTTGGTTTGAGTGGCTTAGAGGGAGACCTGAAGGGACGAACTGTCAGTGTTGCCGACTTGGCGACTTTCTCGCTAGATTTAGGGACTTTTGGAGCTAGTGCTGGTAGCTACTTTCATTGGAAAATAAAGATAGCAACACTGGGCTTGGTTTTTCTGCAGGATAATTTTAAAATCTAGTGTACTCTTGCTAGTTTCATAAGATTACCAACCCTAGCTTTAACTTTAAAACGCTCCTTTTCAAAGTGAGGTCAAATTATCTTCTAATGTTTAATTAACTCTTGTGTTCAATCTGCTTTTTGATCTGCGGAAACATATTAGGTATTCAAAGGGAAACTGGCATTCAAGCATGGCATGTACACACGCAAAGGCAGCAGACTGTGGTCGAGTGATTGAACCACAATACTAATTCCGGTTTCAAATGAACATTTGAGAAGCCCAGTATGTGTATGTATGTGTGTGTGTGTGTGTGTGTGTGTGTGTGTGTGTGTGTGTGTGTGTGTGTGTGTGTGTGTGTGTGTGTGTGTGTATGTGTGTGTGTGTGTATCACATGCTTTGCAAATATCCAAAAGGGTAAAAGTAAGATCAATTCCCAGTCATGCAACGTGTTAATTTAGATTTTAATTTGGAGAAAACTCCAGTATATAGTTTATGTTTATGCTTCTGTTATACTGAAAGGCTTTGCTGGCCGGCATCAGTTACAGAATATTATACTTCCTTGCTAACAACACTTATTTAATTATTCATGTGAGGGTGTGTGTGTTTTGGTGGTATAGTTTTACTGTGTGACCAGTCGACCCATACCACACCACATGGCCCTGACCAACCAGATGGCAGCCTGTGAGTGCGTTAGTGTGTTGGATACTCACCCCATTGTGCGAGGGGCACTCTGCAGTGCTGAGGTGACTAGTTGGAGAACCTGAGGTGGGCGTGTCCGCTTTCTCCCGGG
>CAKALG010044334.1:812-12761 GCA_916700815.1 Helicolenus hilgendorfi
CCAGAATAAAGTCATAACTTTACAAGAAACAAGTCGTAATATTACGAGAATAAAGCCACAACTTTACGAGAAAAAAAGACAGAATATTACGAGAATAAAGTCATAACTTTACGAGAAAAAAGTCGTAATATTACGAGAATAAAGTCACAACTTTACGAGAAAAAAGTCGTAATATTACGAGAATAAAGTCACAACTTTACGAGAAAAAAAGTCGTAATATTACGAGAATAAAGTCAGAACTTTACGGAAAAAGAGTCGTAATATTACGAGAATAAAGTCATAACTTAACGAGGAAAAAAAAGTCATAAGTTTACGAGAAAAAATACCTAATAGAGAATAAAGTCATTATATTACGAGAAAAAAGTCAGAAGTTTACGAGAAACAAAGTCATAACTTTACAAACAAAAAAATTGTGATATTAAGAGAATAAAGTCATAACTTTACGAGAAAAAAAGTCTTAACTTTACGAGAAAAAAGTCGTAATATTACGAGAATAAAGTCACAACTTAACGAGAAAAAAAGTCGTAATATTACGAGAATGAAGTCACAACTTAACGAGGAAAAAAGACAGAATATAACGAGAATAAAGTCATAACTTAACGAGAAAAAAAGTCGTAATATTACGAGAATAAAGTCACAACTTTATGAGAAAAAAGTTGTAATATTACGAGAATAAAGTCATAACTTAACGAGAAAAAAAGTCGTAATATTACGAGAATAAAGTCACAACTTAACGAGAAAAAAGTCGTAATATTACGAGAATAAAGTCATAACTTAACGAGGAAAAAAGACAGAATATAACGAGAATAAAGTCATAACTTTACAAGAAAAAAAGTCGTAATATTACGAGAATAAAGTCATAACTTTACAAGAAAAAAAAGAAAATAACACGTAAAATTGCTACTTTATAATATTATGACTTTATTCTCAAAATCTCAGATTTATTATTTTTGCCTAAATGTCTCTTTTGATAGTAAAGGTTGCTGACCCCTGCACTAGGTCTATGTAGTTGGTTCAGGTGAAGGAGACACCACACCGGTTCTGACCTAACCTGCTTCTACCGGTCAGAGGTCCTAATTAAAGCCGCGGTGAGACACATATTAATAGGCTAAGGTCAGTAGTAATCCGGTAGGAAGGCACCGTTAGAACACACCACCGGGTCTCCTCTGACCGAGCGGGTCTATCTTCAGATACGTCAGGAAGGTGTATAACTCCCCTCCCACCGCCCGCCGCGCTCAGAGGTGGAACAAACCGAACCCCCCCTCTCGTTTGACGACCACAATGACGCTCAATAACTAACCCGGAAACAGCAACCAGCAAGCAGCAAATCGCTGCTTTTCTTCTTCTGTTTCAGCTTTCAGCCGCCCGGACCGGACCGCTGGCTTCCTCTAGCGTGGTGGTGTCCAGACGGGTTTTCTCTACGAGCATCAAGGTAAAAAAACACAGATAATTACTTACTTTATCTGTCCTTTTCTTCTGTCTTTCTCAGCTAACAACATTAACTGTCCAACGGGTTAACGGTTGCATTCAGACCGGCTTTGTTTTTTAAATTTTGTTCCTTTGGTATGAAAATTAGTGATGAATTATAAACGTGTTTAATCAAACTCAAATGTATCGTGAAGTTATTGTAAAATACAAAATAGTGTGGCATTTCGTATTGTGTGTATTTTCTTTTAAGTTACACCCTCGATGCTCCGTTAACTTCCCCTTTTTCAGACCTACAGTCGCAAGGTAGACGTGAGGCTACACCGCTAACTAGATATTCCTATATTGGCCAGAGGCATTGAACGTTACATTCTTGGCCCCTATACATTACTAATGGAAGGTTAATATCAGCTGTTTACAACAGGTGACGTATTCAGGTTTAAACTAACCATGTGTGGCTCGGATTAACACTGCAGTGAATGATGCACCTTTATAAAGGAAATGCACACACTGACAGCTGTTTTAAACTGCTTTGTCTTTGATGATTTTCATTCTTATCAGTTGCATGATAATAATAAAATGTCACAGGTTTCCAAAACTGTGGTGGAAGAAGTATTAGGGTCATTTACTTAAATAAAAGTAGCAGTAACACAATGTAAAAATACTCTTACAAAGTACAGAAGTACTATCAGGTCATTTTACTTCAGAAAAAGTAGCAATACTATAATGTAGAAATACTCCTGAAGTCTTGGATGAGTAAAATGTACTACTATTATATTATTGGGTTATTATTATTGATGCATTAAGATCCAAGCAGCAATGTAATGTCGTTGCTGGTATAATAATGCAATTTACTGTCTAATAATGCATGAGGTTTTCATACACTTTTAAAATCTGACTCTGCAAAATGTTTAGTAGGCTGTCAAATAAATGTAGGGACACAAAAAGTGCAATATTTCCCTCTGAAATGTTGCATTAAATGAAAATATTCAAGAACATGTACTTCAAAATTGTACTTTAGGACAGTACTCGAGTAATTGTACTTCGATGTGTTCCACCACAGGGCTGATAAACTGATAAACCTGTCACCTGTAATTCCATTCGAACGTTGCAAATTCTTCTATTTGCATCAGTCGTCTGCACAACTCAACCCTAGCGTGGAAGTATGTGTCGTTTCCTTTCCGCCCCTGTCTCTGCAAAGGTCCCGAAAGTGGAAGTGAGACGTCCCAGAAAGTCTGTTGGGCAAGTCCAACTCTGATGTGGTTGTGATGCAACGTCTACATCACAGTTGTCTCAAAAGTCTCACAGTGTCTGCTTGTGCAAATTGGGCCCAGTTGTGCTACACTGAGGCTAGTTAGACATGAGTTTGGAGAGGTTATACTGGGACCTTTACCTCCTCATGTCACCATGTTTTAGGGGGGAAACGACTACTACTATTAATGGCATGCTGCACTTTCTGTGTCAGGAAATCTGTATTTACTGCAAGCCAGTGTTAAAAGATCTCAATCTGTCACGTCAAACCCAGTTTTGCTGTGTGAAACAACATGCCTCCAGGTTATTTGTCCACTTTTGCAACGTGTCTTCCTTATATCTGTCATTGCACATTTTGAAAGAAGGAAGTATCACCTTTCTCTATCTTCTTTAACAGACGTGTGCTCTCATAGTTTGAGTCAGTGTAGACTTTAGCCTGCCTGGAAAAGACATGACAGATACCTGACTGGTGCTACGGTTGCAGGGCTGTGAGACATGGTACGACTTGTCGTGCCATGTCTCACACTCTTTCTCTTTCTGCAGTGGTGTGAAGAGATGTTAGTCTAGAGCCAATTCTTCCTTATTTTGCATGTTGCAGCAGCAGTTGCAAAGATTGCAAAAGTGAGGGGAGAGAGACTGCTTACGACAAGAAAAGTGAGATCTGGTGTTGAGCATTAGTGGGTTCAGGAAGCGGGAGCTTTTTTCTCACAGCTCCTTGGCATGTGGAACAAGCATGAAATGAAAATATGGCATTTGGCACCATGTATTCCCTCATAAAACCCCAGTCTAATACAGGCGGAGGCATGCAGGTGCATTTAGGCATTCTTAAATAAATGAAACATGTATTGAAAGCAAATATTGTCAAAAAAAGCAAACTAAATTAGGAAAGGCTTCTTTTTTCAGCTTGTACATGTCACTTTTTAGTTATAATCTGGTTGTAATTTTGTCATACAGCTTTTGGCTCCCAGTCCTTTTCTACGTGAGGATATTGTTGACATTAGATAAGACGTTTGTCAGCGCTTTACGTCACTGTTTGCATTATGGGTACTTAAATAACAATAGGGGCAGAGATGTGTTGAATCTGATTAAAAGAGTCCGTCATAGAGTTCTGCAGGGGAGATGTATTTTTGTAGGCCAACCAGGAATTTAGCATCGCCCTGGTTCCCTCCACAAAAAGCCAACGGGATTTTTCCATTGGGTTTTGGATTATTGCAGAAAATAAGCTCTGTGGCAAACAAACGTTGATATGATACAGCAAGATAATCTCCACAAATGAACACCATTTTTAAGGATTTTTGAAGCGTAAATGCAATCGCCAATCTAACGTCAGGCTATAAACGCACTACAATGAGGCTGTAAAGGCGGACGTGTCGGCGTGATGGCGTTTAGTAGTCTCATTTAGCCACTTGTTAGCAACCGCCTTTTTTTAAGACGTGTAAAGACGTCAAAATTTACCAGTGTGGTATTTACTGACGTATTTTATGTCGTTAAAATCTCTTCAGCTCGTGTTAACCACAGACCTTATTTCAGACATCTAACTAAAAACCCATTGACTTCGAGACGAGGGAACCGGAAGTGCTAAAATGCCAACTCATTCCTGTAGTACTCTGCTAACGTAATGAACTCTGTTAACCCCCCGAGGAAGCCCCTGCAGTGGATTTTCCACATCCAGCAAATGTATTTCCTAGTTTGGACAACTGTAGATACTGTAGCTGGGGTGATAACATGAGGAAGGAGTCAGTGTAATGGTAGTTAATTTAAATTATTAATCAGTTTTCCAGGAGTCCTCCCAATGAGTGACCTTTTAAGAGCAGAGCTGCTCAGACGTTTTCATGCCGCAGACTCCAAAACAGGTTTACATTTTAGAAGACATATTGTTTATTTGTCAGTAAACTTATTATCTCATTAGGAATAAAAAGTTGACTTCACAGGAATGTCACAAAGTCGCCAGCGGGTCCAGAGACCCCTCTTTGCAGCCCACTCCCTTGAACCCACCCGGTGTCACCGAGCTGCTGGCTTCAGGTTGGGTTACTGCAGTCATTCTCGGTATGAGGTTCACTCGTCGTCTCCTGCTGACAGTCAGACTATTTATTGCATTTCCAGCGGCGAGTGGATCCACTCATAAACATCTCGTCTAGTTGAGTCATCGTTGTAACAGCTAATGAACCATTGTGTGGTTCGTCTGTGTTGTTGTGACATTTCAGGCATCAAACATGAGTTTGTTTACTATTCAGAAAGACTTTAATACTTTTCATACGATCAGCTGCACGACACCTTTTGTCTTCAAACGGAAAATGATTCACCAGAGTGAGAATGAACCTCCTCTTTTTATTCATGTTGATTGTAACATGAGCTCTTGTGCAATGTAAAGCAATCCACTGAAAACCACCACAGAGTTAAACCAACACCTCTCCGACACACCAAAACTATAATTTTACATTTAGAAATCCGTTTGCATCATATTGTCAGTGTTTACGTTACTGTGTCCACCCCCTACGAACCACAGGCAGCGTGCTACAGTAGGTCAGGTGCTGCTTCAGGTCTTAGCTTCCTGCAGAACAGAGCTGTATTGATCCCTTTCTGTGGCATAATGCTGTTTGTTCAGTTATTCGGATTAACTTCCTCTAAGTGGCTCGTTCAAGCGTTCTGCCTTAACACCGTTTTCATGACTTGGCTTAACGCTGGAGGACTTTGTGACTTCAGCATCGTTTAATTTAGGGATGTTTATCGTTTTATAACTTATGATACCAATACCAGAACCCTTAAAGTGCTACTTGAGTACTTGATTTGATGTTTTCCAACGTTTTGGTGGCGATCTCAGCACACTGAACTGCGTGAAATACACCGCGCTCGACTCACTACACCACAGACTGTATTAGGGGTGTAACGAAACGTTTTGACAACGATACGATATGTAGCACTTTCTATGGTTTCTATACGATTCAAGGACAATATTTGCCTCATCTAGAGCGATACGATACGATACGATATGATATGATACGATTCAATGACTTGAAATCAATACAGTAACTTTTTTTGGCCAAAAATGTAATCAGTATAACTGTGAAATAAATATCTGGATACCGGACAGTGCAGGTCACGATTCCTCAAAGATTTTCTTGTAAGGGAATCAGGGATAAATGAATTATGGATATAAACAAGTAAACACAATGACTAATGGCAAATAGTGCTGGAGTTATGGGCGTTCGGTATTAGCAATCCCAGATACGTGGAAAGATTGCTCGTGTTGCCGTAGCATTTTATCTGGGCGTTGCATATTCTACAAACAGCAAGCGAGTTATCAAGGACATATATAAGGACCAAAATATTTCCACCCGCTGGACCTGGCTCTTCCTCGCCATCAGCCACGTTTTGTTTTGTTGTCGTCTCTCTGAGATGGCGCTGCTGGAGCATGTCGATGACGTCATACACAGGGTAACGTTAAACAGTTCTTTACTATTAAAAGTGCTAGAAAATACATCCATATAACGTTTGTCGTCCCTAAATACAAGGTGCAAATTCTTAGTATCGATACAATCAATTTTTTACATTACAAATCTTTTAGATCGAGTACCTATCGATGTTTGACTAGAGACGTTTTGATACTACTTGGTAGCGGGTTATTTTCGAGTGATTACCGACACCTGAGACTAGTTTCGTTTCTAAAACGCTTCCTATTGTTGTTTCAAAGAATGTGGTTTTAAAGGCACTTAACTTACACTTACAGTACTTTGTTTAGTGCTGTGGAACTGTGGTGCCATATTGACAATTAATACTAATAGTTTCTCATGATAGCTTCTCTGTGCTATAAGAGTAATCTCATTTGAGAACACACAATCCCTCTTCCATTGCTGTTTCATGTCTGCTCTTGTCCGTAAGCAGATCAGAGTTGAATTGATGACATTACATGAGTCACTCTGTAGGAAATGCTGACTTTGCCCCCCCAAGTAGGCCTGCCTGTTTCTGCACATGGCTGAGTTATAGAGAGCAGAAATCTCAAACGATATTTAGTCACCGTCTACTTTAAGAGTTGTACCTGGTTTTAATGAATGCATGTTTATTATGAAGAGTCCCTGCTGTTCAGGCCACAAACTGATGCATTTAATAGGTTTGTTGATTAACACATGGTGACAGTTTTGCTGTTAAATAAGCAGAGAAAGATGGTCTGAAGCAGCAGCGGTCCTAGCTGTGGTGGTTTGCAGCCTTCGGCGGTGGCGAGTGATGTACTTTTGATGTGCGTCTCTGATGTGCATGAGTCAGTCTCTGTGCCAGTTTCTGATCTGCAGCGCTGGCTGCGCCGGTAGACTCGAGCATTCCTCTCAACTTTCTCACTTCCGTGCGGTGATGTCGGCTTATCTGAAGCCCTGAGCGTGCACATAATGAGAAAAGAGAGTATCCATCCTTAAAGGCCTCCAACAACAGGATGCTTTCATTTGTATGCAGCATCTTCAGAGTAAATATGGTACAAAAGCAAAGTGGACTTTGCATAGAAAATCTCAACATAACGCTATGAATAACCCACTCAAAAGGAAAAAAAAAGCTGTCACTGTGTGTGCCCCCACCCCCACACCTTTCAACACATGCACAGAGAAAACCCTCCAGGCTCAAAGCCAAATAGAGAAAAATCTACACGAGAGACAGTAGAGATCAGGATCTACTGGAGCTCCTTTGACAGCAATTATTTGATTGTCCTGCTGTACGATCATATCAAATCATTAAAAACACGGTGAGGATTTTATTATAGTATGTTAAACCAGGCATGCTGAGATCCTCATGTGGCCGCCTACATGTCAGTGGACACACAGAGCAGAGGGGTGATGCCACAGATGGCAGATCAGCATGCTAGAAAATTCAGCTTTTGCATGAAACTGTTGCCGTGCTGCCCCCGCACCAAACCTCCATCCTCACATGGTGTCAGATAAACCTGTCCTACTTTTTATGTATGAAAATATGTCATAGACCTACTTTATGTAGTTGCATATATTATGATATTAATAGTGATAGGTTTTGTTCTGTTTTATTTGCAGGACTAAAGCTTCCATTATAATAAATACATGAATTAATAATCAAACAAATGACTCGATAAATAAAATAATAAAGAAAGAAATGTAGAAATAATCACATTTCAGTTATCAAATACATGAGCAGGTTGATTTGAAAATAAATAAGTATGCACAAAAATGAATAAAATGTCTTTCTTTATTTGAATGAATACAGAAATTAATGAAAAGGGAAATAAATAACAGAAATAAATGGAAAAGAATAAATTAAATAAAAGAATTAAATAATTAAAATTGTAATGTAAAATGTAATTTGTCAAATAAATAAATACATTGTATCTGTATTTTTATTTTTCTGTGCATATTTATTTATTTTCAAATCAACCTGCACATTTATCTGATAATTGAGGCTTTTATTTCTACATTTCTTTTATTTCTTTATTTATGCATTTATTTATTATAATGGCAGTTTTAGTCCTCCATAGTTTTATAGTCAAAGCTGTAGAAACCAAAGTAGACCCACTAATATACACTTGACATTGTATAAACATAGGGCTTATTATTTGAGGTTTTTATTTTTCTAAAAAAGGGGTGTTTTATTTTAAATGTACATCCAAATAAAGATTGGATTGTAGTTGCCTGGCATGGTGTGTAAACCATTTCTTGAATCCAGCTGAGATGCTTGAGCCTTCAACAAGTCATTTGTTCTGACATCTCAGTCGGAGGATCTCCCGTCCGTCCGTATAACTGATCTGTGGAGGTTTGTCCTTAATGAAGTGGTTTTCTTCAGACTCTCGGCCGTGCTCTGTGGGCTTCAGTAACTCGTAAGTAAGTCGATAGATATCCCTCCTCGTCCCCTCCGCTCTCGCTCGCCAGTAGGGACAGGGGGGGAAAACAAGTTGTCATGGCAACTTGAGTTTTAATGGACGTTTTATTCAGTGGTGTCGAAACGGAGCACGGACTGATTTATATCCCGGTGTCACTACTCGCTTCAGTTTGGTGATAACAGAATAAATAAACTGGTGATGGAGCGTATATATATATTATGTATGTGTGTGACAAATGGACATGCACGACCACACGCAGTATAGATCCTATTGATTAGCTCAGTGGCCTGCTTTATAGGCAGACTCAGCACACGTCTGCAGCACACACACCGTCTACAGCACACACACCGTCTGCAGCACAAACACAGTCTGCAGCACACACACAGTCTGCAGCACACACACAGTCTACAGCAGGGCCACACATGTTGGCCTTCAGTTATTGACCCCTTCATGTGGTGGACTTAATTAAAACCAAACAACTATACGTACTTGGTGTGTTGACTTATTGCTGCTGCTAACTGAAGATGTAAGAGAACAGATTTGCCGCTCTGATCTGTTGAGATGTTGCAGCCTCATAAAACAGTTCTTTCAAATGCACTTCTGGTATGTAGCTGCTGTACACGACTCTGGAAATGACCAATCAAAACAAGGAAATAGGTCTTTGGAAACAGCAGGAAGTGAGCTTTGAGTTCAGAGAAAACCCACACTGAGCAGCGTTTGTTTTATTGCCTCTGATCCGGTGGGAATGAAGCAATATCAGACGAGTTGTGTTGGTAAACAGGAGCATGCTGTGTGGAGAAAGTTTTGTTATGTGATTTTTAAGGGTATTGAAATTCAGATTTCTCCCCTCCCATGATTTGGTCCTTATTTAAATGACTTCAAGTTTTTGTTAAGATAAATAACTCATCACGTGACGAGTGGATGCCTAATGAGGTAATTGAAACACAAAACGCTGAACCCCCCCACGGTGACGCTGGATAACTGGGCTGTAGTTGTTGCTTGAAGGGACACACACACACACACTTCAGTATGATCTCATCATGTCATGTTGGGTCTTTTCCCACAGCAGCACTGAGGTGAATGACTAGTATTCCTATAAACAGAAAAACCCGCAACAGCACGGTAGTGATGTTTGTCATTCGCCACAGTCCTGTTAATAATTTAAAGGGAGACACTCTAGGCAAAAACATGGTTTTTCATGCACTGGTCAGTTTTGAGATTTGGAGCTATCTTGCTTCCATGACATGTCTTCTGTCAGACTAGTGGAAAGAAAACATCCAAAATACACATTTAAGTGTTTATTTTATTACACTTTGACCATTTGCATCTGTATATTTCACCTAAATTCATCAAAAGTTAGCCTTAGATAATGCCACATTTGCATATTTAAACATAATTTCAGAAATCTTGTAATAGAAAAAGTAATTCTCTTAATGTAAGTAATCAATTGGGTAAGTTTCATGGTGTTTCCCCCCCCCTTATTCACCTGGGGTGTCTCCCCTTAATAAAACATTTAATGAAAGATTCTGGAAAGGACTAACAGTCAGCGTTTTCCTCACTGTTATAAAGATGGAGAGCTGCTATCACGGCTGTAAAGTCCTGTTTGAATATGCAAAAGCACCTTGTTAGGTATTCTTTAAAAAAACAAAACACATTTATTGATTGTTATACATTTAACACATTGTTCACATACATCGCTGAACCTTCCTCCAAAATGAACATATGGCAGTGTATACAGTATAATGATAATAATAATAATAGAAGTACATGAACATATAGTGAGAAAACACTTGTTAGGTATTCTTAATTGTTCTTTCTCAATGTTGTGAACTTATCTAGTATGCTAAGACCAAGTTTTTTTAAATGTATGTTTCTTTTGTTAATAATATAAAGTAAACAAAGTAAGGATTAAAACAAAAACTGCAGTTTTGGAGTTGTTGCCAAACTGATTGTTGACAAATGATAACCAATAAATGTTGTGAAAGCCCCAGAGCGTTTGGTAATGTCGGAAATGTGTACCTTTCAGTTTGAAGTATGTGAAATTACAGAAACAAAGATACGTCACTTGTTGTTTTAATGCTCATGACTCCATCGTTCTAATAACCTCGCCTGTGTTTGTTGAGGTCATTTCACGGAGAAACATATTACCATTAGTCCATCGTTTCCTGAACTACTAATCTACTGTAACCCCCGCTATAACCTCATGTTCTTATTCAAGGGATGATTTGGCCCCCAGCTGTAGGCATGATGATGCATAGCTGACTCCCATGATGCTCTGCCACAGATGTCACCCAGAATGTCCCCGGTGACATGTCAGCTGTAACGCATTAGGAGCAAGTCGTGGTCAGTTTGCATGAAGGAAATCCTCCGTCAGAACGAGGTAGAAGAAGAAAGTCATTTTTGAGATTCAGAAGAGTTTCTTTCTACTTCTTACTTTTACTTTTGTAGTTTCACAGCGTCTTGCTCGATCGTGTTTGCATCCCCACCCCTAACCGTCTCTCCCACACAGCTCACAGCGCTCTTGTGGGTTTAAGGTTTCAGGGTTTGAAGTCTGATCACATTCATGCATGACCAACGCCGCCACTATTGCCATGCATTTGTATGCAGGCTGGCGAATGGAGCAGTGCCTTGGTGCTAATGGTCTCACAGTCTACTGAGCTTGTGAACAACTTGCGAAACGAGCTTGTGGTTTACAGAGACTGTGTTGAATCTTAAAACTGAGGAAAGTCAGAAACTAGATGGGTGCTTTTTTAGATCAAATGTTTTTTATAACTTGTGATTTCCGTTTCAAAATCTTAATCCTTTGCTGGATGAAAAGGCATGAACGTGATCTGGATTGAGTCAGTCGTGTTGTGGAGCTCTTACGGGAGGTGGCAGAATCAGAATCAGAGGAAGTGTTACACAATAGGAAGTGGTGTGTTTTTTCTACGTGCGTCTATTTGTTCCATGTTTTATAAAAGCTCTGCAATTAGCTCGTGTTTCACCAGGAAGGTAGGACATAAGAACAACCCTGTCACTGCGTACTTAACACGACACCTACAGTTCCCCTTTTTGTGTGATTTTTAGTGTTATTATCCCCTTATTTTAAAGGGGAACTTACAGTAAGATGAATGTTTTATTAAGAGGTGTGACCAGTATGTGAGAAGTGTGATTTGTTTCACCGATAACGCACACAAGGAAGCGGTGTTTCAGGTAGACAAATGAGAGGAAACGGAAGTTGTCAGTGATTTTGTGTTTTTTTATGAATTAAGTGTTTTATCTGCAATGATGCCGCAGTTTGTGTTTAGCAGTCAGTGTTTACAACAAACCCTGATATCTCCTTTTTGTCAGGCCCTACATCGTTTTACATTTCTTAAGTGTCACGTCTGAAGTCTTGTTCCTGTTGTCTGGTGTTTCAGAGGCTGACCTCTGGTGGAGGACTGTGACCCGGGGCCACCTGCCAGGCC
>CAKALG010044342.1:0-10275 GCA_916700815.1 Helicolenus hilgendorfi
TCGTGGCACTTTACAGTAATAGTTGTTTACTGTTATATTTTACCACTTTAAAGAGAACTTCCATCTGCTTTAAAGCTCACTATAAGTTGTGTGCGCAGCGGACTAAGTGATTCCAGCAGAGACAAACAATCAACCCCTTTGTAGATGTTAGTCTCAGTGCACATCTTCCCATGTGTTTACATCAGTCAATATCAACTGCAGATGACTGAAGATGATATTTCTTTCTTGTCATATTACTGTCATGTGCCAAGTTCAATACCACCTCAATAACTGTTAAAATGTATTACCATACTAACGCAATTTAAAGCAAAAGTTCAACATTTTAGGAAAAACGCTTATTTGCTTTGTGGCTGAGAGGTACATGAGAAGATTGATACCACCCCCAAATCTGTCCATTAAATGTGAAGCATCAGCCACTTGGTTAGCTTAACTTAGCACAAAATAATAGAAACAGGAAAACAACCTGCCTGGTTCTGTCCAACGGTAACAAAATGTGCATACTGGCACCTTTAAAGTTCACCAATTAAGCCGTTATATTTAAAGGTATAATATGTAAGATTTTCGCATTAAAGTGTCTAAAAACAACTACATCTATATTGTTGAGTTGTGTACTCACGATATCCCAAATGTTTCCAACAATGTTCAAACCCAAATCTGTAATTTTATTTAAGGTAATAGTATATTTCATTTGGTCAAGGTCCGTCTTTTGTTATTACTTTGATTAAAAGACCCCTAGCGGCAGAAATTACATACTGTGCACAAAAACAGGTGTGTAAAAATGATTGGTGAATGATGGTTGCACAATCTTCTCATCTAACTCTCAGCAAAAAAGTAAATAAGCATAGGCCTATTTCCCAAAATGTGCAACTATTCCTTTAAAGGGTGCATGTACAGCTGTGGAAGTAGAGATGTTGAGAATCTACATAAATCATTTATAATCTTCCTGAGTGAAAGAAAATTATGTGATTTTAAAGCAAAGTACTTCCTTATCCTTTTCCTTCGTTCCCTCGAAGCATAATGCCTTCCAAAAGTTCTGCGCCTTCTGTGCAATCATTATATATGTAAAGGTGCAGATAATTGAGCAAGCCACCACAGAAATAACAACATGTCATTCTGATTTTTAGATCAAACGAAACTGGCAATGTGGTCGACATTACTTCTCCAGGAATGCAGAGTAATTCAACAACAGAAAGGATCTCAGAAAAAGTCAAAAGGAGAGCCTGGAAAGAAAAGAAAAATACCCACAAAAGCCTGCATATTTCCAGCATGAGCTCATTGCACCTTTCTCATAGCACAGACGCACATATCCTGTATAAAACCACAGCGAGGCGCATAAATCTCCCCCGAACAGACCGTGTGGGGGCTGAAACCCATAAGCATGTCATTTGATCCCAAATCATAGAAGGCCTGGTAAAGTAGACCCGGTTTTCTAACCCGCCATCTCCCATATTGATCTGCACAGAAAAGGTCCTTGATGCTGAGCTGAAAGCAGCAGATGGAGAAGAAATCAGTGTAGATAAAGAGTGTGTGGCTCTATGTTTTTAATGGAAACTCTGGGGGCTGGGCTGGACAAGTCACCCTGGTGGACGTTTGTTTTCTCTTTGTCAAAGTTTATGTTCAGTTCTATGTCTATTCATCAATTAATCATCTCAGGTTCATTTGTGTGTAGCGTTCATAAAGACATCTACTAACCCCTCTGTGTCTCCAGCAGAGTATTCCCAATCGGAGGATACCATGTCGACAGAGCGCTCCCTCCGGTTCCTTTTTTGCACGGGACAACACAGCCAACTTCCTGGCCTGGTGTCGTAAGGTTGGAGTTGGAGAAACGTGTCTGTTTGAGTCAGAGGATTTAGGTGAGTCTCTTATTTTTCTGCCATAAACATCAGGGGCCTTATTCACACACATGAGAATACTCTGAGAGAGCTCCTAACTTCATGGCTTAGGAGTGATTTTGGAAACTTCTCAGAGCAACTCTGAGCAGGAAGGGACAGAAACTTTTGACATCTTCTTTTAAAAAGGTGTGATTTTTTTATATTTTAAATCTAACCTTTATTTAACCAGGTGAATCCCGTTGAGATTAAGAAACTCTTTATCAAGGGCGACGTGGCACAAAAACACTCAGTTACAGACAGAAAACACAAAGGGAGACAAACAAATGAAAAGAACATAGCCAGGTAAATTTAAAAATATTGACATCTTAAGGAACCTGCTCCCAGTTCTTTCACCATTGGTTGATCGGTTGATTCGTTGATCGAAAAAGAAAAGAAAAGAAAAATGCACTCTTAGTGATAATAGGCATAGAATGGAGAGTGAAATCGATAAGCCTAATAATAATAATAATAATAATAAACGTTACTTAAATAGCACTTTTCAAAAGCAAGTTTACAAAGTGCTTCACAGACATAAAAACAGAAAGTACAATCGCAAATTAGAAAGTTCATTGCAGCCAAGAAATAAAAACATAGATAAAAGACAATGGATACACTTGAATATTATTTTTATATATTATATACATTTATATTGTATACATTAAAATATTGAATTAACTGTCGTTCAGTGTTTGGAGAATATTTCTCCTACCTCTTTGTCTTTCCGCCATTTTCTCCTCTGCTTAAAGATGACATATCATGCTCATTTTCAGGTGCATACTTGTATTTGGTTTCTACTAGAACATGTTCACATGCTTTAATGTTATAAAAATGCTTTATACTTCTCATACCAGCTGTGCTCCAAAAAGCCCAGTCTGCTCCGATGGCCCACTCTTTTGTGATTGGACAAACAAACCAAACTCTTCGGACTCCGTTCCAGCTCCGCTCTAACTAGCTTTGTTTGAGAGTGTGCCAAACTATCCATTATACAAAAGTGTTATTTGGTGACATCACCACGTTACAGAAGAAAAGGCGGGACTTCAATCAAGGCGTTTCAGGCAGTTCAGGAGCAGTATTTCTGTGGGGGAGAGTAACTCCCTTTGGGCTTTATAACTTTCAGACCTTTTACATGAACAAAAAAACGATATAGCACACTAAAGAAAGGGGAAAAGCACAAAAGCATAAAAGGTCCCCTTTAAGCAACTTTTAAGCCTTTTAAAAGTCCTCCTCCCTACTCCTAACAGTGTTTCACCTTAGGAGCTCTCTTAAGGGCTAAGATGCTTTGTGAATAACTTTTATCTTTACCAGGATCTAGTCTTAACTAAAAGGGGAAATTCTTATAAAATATCATAATTCTAAGAATTTTCGTAGCATTTCATCACTAGGAGCAACTCTTCATACGAGGAAGCTTTATAAATACAGCCCCAAAACACTGGAAAATCTGAATGTTGGACAAACAGTCTATAAACAGGCTTCAGGTACAACACAGCCAGCCTTTGGCTGTCACTGGCACTACCAGGGAACTGGATTCAGGTTTCTATCTCTATAATGGCGTGATTGTGCAGGTAGAGTATCACAGGTTGGTCTGCTTCCCTCTCCTCCCCCCCCTGAGGCTCAGAGGACTCATATCATCAGGCTTCGCTTCAACTCCTCTGACATTCACACAAAGCTCACAAGGGCAGCAGTCCGCTGGGAGCAGCTCTACCTGACGATAAGGAGGACGTGTTGGTGCATCTCGAATACTGTTCTCATGCACAAAATGTCTGGAGTAAAACAAAAGGGAGCGCACCAGACAGAAGGGTGTGAGTTAGAGAGAAAGTAGGCCAACGCTATGCAAATGTTTTCCTCAGCCCGCAGTCTGCTCGTTTCCTCATTCACTCACTGTGTTATCTGTGTCTCTCTAATCTATTGCAAGGATTTTTTCTGTGTTATGTCACTGAAACATGCTCGCTCGTTAAGATATGCCTGGACTGAAATATTGTCCTTACAATTAGACGTACAGTATGTGACCCTGCCAGCTACAGA
Organism: Helicolenus hilgendorfi; assembly: GCA_916700815.1. Lineage (NCBI taxonomy): Eukaryota > Metazoa > Chordata > Actinopteri > Perciformes > Sebastidae > Helicolenus > Helicolenus hilgendorfi. The sequence goes on from CAKALG010044342.1 coordinate 3,894, forward strand.
AATACCGAGAATATCCGTACATTCCTGTAATTTCTGACTAATGGCTGCTCGACCATCGCTAAGCAATTTCAACTATGCAAATCATTTCTGGAGGCCGAGTCACACACACAGTAATTCAACTTCTCATTCAGTGGACACGTAAAATGTTGTGAAAATACTTTAGAAAACAGTAACAGCTGACTTCTTTCTTTGTCTGTCTTTCTTCTGTTATTTCTCTGGATGGATTAATCAGTCCAGCAGTAGATGAAACAACACCAGGTTTGCTATCATGCACTAGATATTTTATGTATAATGCATGATGTGGTGTGTCACGTCACATGTATCGCCCATCTTGTCTCACTGTCTGATCATCTATTCGGTGACACCGAAAGCCTCTAAAGACAACTCAAGTCTGAACATTTGGGATGAACAGGGTTGCAGAGGAGAGGAACACTTGAATGCATGAAGTTCATGAGCTCATTTTTCTGTGCATCTTCGCCATCACACAGCCACTCATCCTCACTCATTGCCCTTTTCCAGATACTATACAATGTCTATATACTGTGTTACTAAAACTCAATCTCTTCTTGTAGTTCTTCATAAGCAGCCACGAGAAGTGTGCCTCTGTCTTTTAGAGTTGGGACGGATAGCATCACGGTATGCTCTTGCTTTTTATATCATCTCTTTATTTATTTTCTTAATTCTACACTTGTGGAATGACATTACTCTTTGTTTCCTAGGTACAACGTGGAGCCTCCTGGCCTCATAAAACTGGAGAAAGAGATTGAACAAGAAGAAAAAGCGCCTCCATCACCTCCACCACCTCCATCACCTGTATCCCCGGCTCAGCCCCTTCCTCCATCTCCATCCTTATCTCCCTCCCCGTCTCCTACTCCATCTCCGACTCCTACCAAAGTCAGCTCCAGCAAGAAAAGTACCGGGAAGCTGTTGGATGATGCTGTAAGTTAGCAGCAGTTAATGTCTGCTTCTACTTATGATATCCAGAAGGAAGCATCTGTAATACGTTTGTGTGTTTTACAGGTGAGACATATCGCTGATGATCCTCCCTGCAGATGTCTGAACAAATTCTGTGTGGAGAGACAGTCACAGGGTCGATACCGCGTCGGGGAGAAGATGCTTTTTATCCGGGTGAGTTTAACACAATAAGGTTTAGATGAATGCAGTTCAGTTTCAGTTTATAGACAACACAAGACCTAATGGAGATTTGTGAAATGGGACCGCCTGATAAGCTGCTGTATCTGAAGCTTGAAAATAGGGGCCCAGACACTCAGCAGATAATAAACATGTATTTTAAAACATTGTCAAGATTTGAAAAAGTGCACATAATATAAAGTAACATTTACAACTTACAAAACACCAAAGACTAACTTAAGACCCTAAACACATTTATTCCATCAGTCTAAACATTGATAAAATAGGTTAGATACAATAAATAGAGATATGGCAAGTGGAAATAACAGTACAATTTAAATGATTTCAGAGTGGAGTAACTAGTCTAGAAGTCTCCAGCCGTTTCAAGCTTTGACATATTTTTGTAGCAACTGCTGCCTTAAGCTCTTTTTGAAAACAGACACAGATAAAGACATTTTCATAGTGTTATCAATCTCATTCCATACCTATGGACCTCTGCAAATGACACTAAAGCTCGTACATTTAAGTCAGGAGCGATTCTAGAATCAGACCTTTAGGGGGGCTCAGCCCCTGACTGGAAAAAAAATGTTAAATTTAAAATAAAAATCCTGGTTTCATATTAGTAGTATCCTCCGTACAAAAGTTCAATTTTGAGGTACTTGTACTGACTTCAGTACCTCCATTTTGTGCTACTTGTACTTCACAACTTTTCAGAGGCTAAAATTGTACTTTTTATTCTACTATGTTTATTTGACAGCTATAGTTACTAATGACTTTAGGGATTAATAATCATATAATCAGCATCAATTAGCCAATCCATCTATCCAAGAGCATTAAAAGAAAGTTAAAATTAGCTCCACTTTGACCTGCAGCAACATGAAATGTTATTTACACGTCAATGCGTATTAAAACACTGACTTGTACTGCCTACAATACTTTTACATGTGTTCTGTTATGTACATTTTGCTAATAATCTTTCTGTACTTTTACTCACGGGGAAATTTTGAATGGACTTTTAACATTGTATACACTATAGGGCTGCAACTAACAATTCATTTCATTGTCGATTAATCTGTGGATTATTTTCTCGATTAATTGAGTAGTTGTTTGGTCTATAAACTGTCAGAAAAATAGTGAAAAATGTCAATCAGTGTTTCCCAATGCCCAAGATGACGTCCTCAAATGTCTTGTTTTGTCCACAACTCAAAGATATTCAGTTTACTGTCATAGAGGAGTAAAAAAAAACAGAAAATATTCACATTTAAGAAGCTGAAATCAGAGAATTTTGACTTTGTATTCTTGAAAAATTACTCAAACCGATTGATCGATTGTTAAAATAGTTGGCGATTAATTTAACAGTTGACAACTAATCGATTAACCGTTGCAGCCCAAATTGTAGAGCTACATTTACTAAAGTAAAGAATCTGAATACTTCTCCCTGCTTCCTACTGTACTTCATATACTGTTTGCTAGCTTATTGTCCAGCTTTGCATCACATTATAAAAGAAAAACTTATTCTGAAAAGTAATTAGTAACTGCAAATGCTAGATAAATTTAGTAAAAAGTACAATATTATCCTCTGAAATGTGGTAAAGTAAACATATAAAGTAAAACAAATCAAGTGAAGTGCCAGTATCTATAAACTGAACTGGACATTTACTTTTTGTAGTTTATTAGTCTACGTGTGTTATTGGGTTGATATATTTTTACAACTTAACATAAGGACAGACAAAAAAACTCAAAATGACACAAGTTCACATTTTTTGCTAATCAAATTTCTATCAATTTTCCAATCAGTTTGGGGTTGATAACAATAAGGTCTCACACGGCAGTGGAAACCCCTCTCTATTCACACAGCATATGGCCGTATGTTGATACTTTGGGATGAAAGTAAGCCATTGTGTCTGGAGAGCCCGCCTTCTCTGTGAGGTCTCATTTACTGGTAATGGTATTCCGACTATGTCCATCTTCAGCCAAACATAATGTGGCTCACAGGCTATAAAGGGAAAAAAAAAACTCCCACACATTTCCATATGCTAGTACTTGGAAAATATTTGACTAATCTTCATCACCCAATAGTGGCAGTTGCATTAATTACATCTTATAATCACAGTGAATCTATCAGCCCAGGAAAGGTTACTGGACTCTCTCTGAGTGGAGGGATGAAGGATACCGGAGGAGGATAAATGGAGGCTAACACAGATTAGAGAGGTAGCATTGGTCCTCTTGGGATCCTGGTTACTTGGCAACCCACAACCAGGATTCACACCTCTAGGAACGTGATTCATGCCGACGGTATGTTTCGGATGTTGAAAAGAGAGTTTACTCTTGGATGTCCTCTGCTGTCAGCCCATTATACTGCAACTATATATATGTCAAATCTCGACCAAATCCCAGTAATAATGAGATTTGGATGAACAAAGCTGTTTTGTAACATTAGTGCGGACCATAAGACTCTAATTTCCTGCTAGAATAACATGTGATACTGTGTAAATCTGAATATTCATCATCCTTTGATGCCTTTTCAATGTCTGAACGTTCAGTCTTCACTGTGTTGCTGAGCAACCAAGGACAAATGGTGAGAAGCTCACAGTGTTGGTCCAATGCAATCTGCTGTACAGTATAATCTACACCACCTTGCAGAGACCAAAACCACAAATCACAAATTTGCCTCAAGGGGCTGTATATCTTTCCTGTAAATAATGTAGTTTTCCTCTTTTATTTCTTTCTTTAGTGCTGTTTTTTTTACATTAGTTCTATTTTATTGCCTGTTTTATTCTATTCTAATATAAAATATTTGTTTATACATTTTCTGTGTGCTTAGCGTGGAGGAGGGCTTCAACTGCATTTCATTGTGCTAACCTGCTTTAAATAATGACAATGGAGCTGAAGTTTGGCGTGGAAAAACAACTGGCAAAGTCATTTTTAAAGGGGTCCCTTGACCTCTGATCTCAAGATATGTGAATGAAAATGGGTTCTATGGGTACCCACGAGTCTCCCCTTTACAGACATGCCCACTTTATGATAATCACATGCAGTTTGGAGCAAGTCATAGTCAAGTCTGCACACTGACACACTGACAGCTGTTGTTGCCTGTTGGGCTGCAGTTTGCCATGTTATGATTTGATCATATTTTTTATGCTAAATGCAGTACCTGTGAGGGTTTCTGGACAATATTTGTTATTGTATATATAGATATAGTTGTCATTTAATACACTGATACACTTTATTCAAATTCATGATTTTGCTCTATGATTTTTTTATTTTTTTTATAGGGTGATGATAATGTCAGAAAATGTGTGTGTGTGTGGGGGGGGCGTGGGGGCGGGCAGCTTTTCTTAGATACAAGTGCGGGTAGGTTGGAAACCACTGAACTATATGTTGTATGCACAGAGTAGACAGAATTACTAGTAAAATTACACATGTGTATTATCATGCGTTATCATGTGTTCTCACAGTATGTGAGATACATCATTACATCATCAGGCCAAAGCCAGTGTTAAACCTCTGTTCCTTTGTCTGTCAGCCAGCTCTCTTCACAGTCAACATGCTTTAATTAAAATGCCTCAGATGGTTTTACCCTCCAGCAGCTGCCTCCACTGAAAGGCATGAATACAGTGAGGCCAAGTCGGTGTCTGTAGGCCGCCGAGGAGCGAGGACAACAATGGCATGCAGCGCACATAAGAGTGCACTCAACAATTATCTGTACATGCCAGAGAGACTGACCTTCTCAGCTCCTGGAATAAATGAGGTGGTTGTAGCCTCAACGAGGGGGCAGAGTAACGTCGCAGTGTTTGTGAGAGGTGCTGTCCGAGCTCAGCCTCGGGCCTCCGTCCTTCTCCGGGCTGCAGAGGAGGAAACATGGGTCTGGCTCCAAAGCAGTGTGACTGAAACCCCTCTGCATCACACAGTTCAATTAAATCTACAGTCACAAAGCCTGAAGGCCCGGTCCTGGTGATTGAAAGCACTGCCCCACCAATGCCCTCCTGATTGATTCTGTTAAGAGGCTTATAAATGTTGCATGTTATGCTGCTGGAGGGCAGAAAGCCTCATATCTGGCCACTCTGAGGTGACAAAATACCCTTTTATCAAACGATTTGTCTGAATCATTCTCCTACTGTTTGTGTTTTTAAAGATAGCATCACAGTCGTCTTTATTATAATCTGTTTATGAGCTTGTTCTAGTAGAGGTGTAATGTCATGATAATGAGGTAGGGGGGTGATAAGGCTCCATCGTGAGGCGGACATGTTTTATGTACACAGCCTCCGGGGAATGTGAGTGACTGAGCATCCAATATATCAGAGCCTTTTATTTCGTCTTCTCTTTATTATAATGGACAATGTTGCCATGGTAGCCAACCTTGAGACTGTGTGGTAGACGGCATCGTTTTGAAGCAAATGTTGCAGATTGAACGATGACAAAATACTCCATATAATTTCTTGGTGAAGCAGAGTGCATGTTGTCATTTTTAGGTGATTTTCAGTGATGAAATAGCCAATGTTTGAATATTTTAGCCATGCTAACGGCCTGACTGTAGGGATGGCAATTTTGGTCTGTCTGTAAGAGTCAGTCACTTGGGTCAAAAGACTAAAATATCTCAACAACTATTAGTTTGACTGCCATGACATTTAGTGCAGACATTCATGGTCCCCAGAGGATGAATCCTCTGACTTTTCCCCTCCTGCCATGAGGTTGACTTTTTGATTCTGAAAAGTTTTTTTGAAAAGTCTTGACAACTATTTGATGGATTGGAACTACATTTGGTGAAGACATCCATGTTCACCATAGACTGTACAGTATAGTGGATGTTCTCATCGTGACGTCACCCATTTGTTTGTGGACTATGGTTTTGAAGCCTTGAGTTTGGCATCTTGTTTTTTTGCTCTTTGACTCTTGTTTGTTATGTAATTCCATAAATCAAACATATATGGAGCCTGCTCAACATGGCATTCATTAGGCTAGTAAGAGATGGAGAGAGCTTCCCTCCAGGGACATCAGCTGGTCTGAGGCCCCCAACATCAGTCAACCACCTCTGACATCAGAGCCATGCTCAACTGCTCATTCAACTTCTGCCTGAGAGGCAAAGCCTCAATCAGTGAAATGACATTAGTCCTGTAGAAGGAGGGGCTCTTCTTTGACACATCGACATCAGCAGTGACGCTATAATCCTCTTTCTCTCTGCAGATGCTGCACAACAAGCACGTGATGGTGCGTGTTGGTGGAGGCTGGGAGACCTTTGAGAGCTACCTGC
>CAKALG010044348.1:0-12426 GCA_916700815.1 Helicolenus hilgendorfi
TTGCCTGGGCAGTGTCTCTAGTGGGTGTGATATTCCTCCCCTCCTCCTCCTCCTCCTCCTCCTCTACCACCTCTCCGGTTGGTTGACTGAGGTAGTCGAGCTCCCTCTAGCCGTCCAGCCTGCTGCTCTCTACCGGGAAGGGCTGCTCCTCCTCCTCGGTGAACTACCGTTAGCTCGGCTTAGCTAGCTAGTTAGTGAGCTAGCGTCTGTGGTGTCTCCGTTGATGCGTGGAATCGGAGAGGTATACGCCGTCTTGCTTTCCAGTCAATGCCCAAACACACATTGAATCAGGTAAGGTGAAATAAAAAGCGACGACTAGGCTGCTTTTCACAGTAATTTAACCGTTAAAACCGTAATTAGACGTTGAATTGTGGCGGTTGGTAACTGTAACCGTCCGGGGGTGGGGTAACGATAGCAACAGCTAGCTTCCACCTAGCCACTTATAGCTAGCTGCGGTTAGCTAAGTTTGATCAGGAGTTGCTAAGCTACAAGTCAGCATTTGTGGTGGATAAACCACTAAAAGTTATCTCCACATTAACTACCTAATATGCATTGAGTCACTAGAGTTATGTTAACTAGTGTTAGATAAAGCTCCTGGCTGGTGTTGGAGTACTGCTGGTGTCGGTGATGGCCCTGCGGAGCTGCTTCTTGGCCTAAACATACTGTATTTAAGAAGTACTGGGTTAGTTAATGACCAGAAGGGATTATGTAGGAGAACTGTAGTGATATAATGTTAGCACCTTTTAGCTCCATAGTTGGCTTTTTTTACTGATCATTTATAAAGCTGTAGCTGTGAGTTAATGATGACACACTCACTGGGGTTGGGCTAGAACAATAAACGTCCCGTAAACAAATTAACAACAAATATTGGTTATTATTGGCAAATAGCAGAGCAGCCAGCAGCACTGATTAACCTGCAAATTGCACACATTATATAATCTATATCTATCTCTATATATCTATGTGTTATTAAGGTGAGTTATAGCCGCGTTAACACCCTTTTTTCTTTCCTTTTTTTACAAGCCACAGTAATAAGTTATTGCCTTCCTGCAACGACACGGTGCTACGCCTTTAACTTAGTAACGTTAGTTATCTATAACCAGTTAGCTAATTTGTCTGCTCTGCAACCGATGGATGATATAGATGGTCATCTACTTTTATGACAAATCATCCGCATTTGTTGCTTAACTGAAGTCAAACAGGCCATCGCCGCCCGACCGACCTTGCAGTGTTTTAACAGGCTCTCAGCTCCACTTCAGGATTAAAGAGAAACTAAATAAATGTACTGTAATCAAATCAACTGTGCACTGCCGGCTTTAACGAGCTTGTTGGTATGGAAGTAAGTGGATTTTCTGGAGGCCAAAGCAACCACCGTGTTTCCAGGTTTCACCCACTAGTGTTGAGGCTTAGCAGCTAACTAACATAGCCGTCCATGTAATTGCGGAAGAAGAGCAGCAGTCTGCCCTGAAGGAGCTGCTTTTTGCGTTACGAGCTTTGATTTGTCTGTCGTGAAATTCAGCTTTTGTTTTGTCTACTGGACATTGTTATAAATCACAAGCGAAATTGCTCCAAATGACAGTGCTAGTAGCGTTACATTGCTTTCTTCAACACTAGCTGTGCCCTGCCTGCAGGCCTACGCTGGCAAGCCTGCTAGCAAGCTAGCTAACTAGCGGACAGCGGTCTGCAAGATGGCGTTTAGCTGCATCTTCTCAGATTTCCATCAGTGCAAGTCATATTATCACTACACTGTGCAGCGTTCAGTGAATATACAAATCCGATCAGACATAGTCACATACTAATATTTTTATCTTATTAGTATATTGCCACGTTATAGTGTTACATTGCAACTAATTTCCTCCTGAAATCGATGTAGAGCCTCAGCAGCCCAACCCTGTAAACGTATTAGAGTAGCAAACTGACTGAAAACAGCTATCCAGCAGCCATTCAAATACAATGCAAACTAGCCTACTGTTGTAGGCAAATCACAGTACTGCACACAGTGACTAAGTCAACTATCAGGACAGCACATGCAGTGTTGGGTAAACCTGTGCACAAACATCATTTTGAAAATATGCACGTTAGGTATGTTTGATTGTTTTGTACTCTTGTATCTTTTCTGTTACACAGTAGTGTGATAAATTCTCTTTACATTACTCTTAAGTGTGCCAATTGTGTATATCATTTTCAAATTAATTTAATATACACATGGCTTCCTTTTAAAATGCAACTAGTTTATTCAATTATGAGTGGTACTAATTGTACAGTAGTTGGTCACACTGGAAAATTGGAAAAGAGTTGGACTATACTAGGTTTGTGATTTCACTGGCAGCGTGACAATCCAGCCACTTTCTCTAAGTATGTTGTGTGTAAAAGAATTAAGATTAAACTCATCCTTTTATGATTGGGAAAACATATTTCTAATGCTCGGGCTGGCTTTGCCAGCTGTTTATGTTAGACGACATGGATAGGATTAGAGAGTCATTGACGGAGGATTTTAGCTTTTAGGATTATGTAGTTGCTCAGTGATATTGCTGGTTATGGCTTTTTCTATGATCCAGCTTTAGACCTGTGAAACATTGCATTATCATCGTTAAAGTACAGATAAGCAGACTTGTCCTTTGAGAACAGATGTGAACTACTGCGGAGAGATACATGTTTTAATATTTTATCTGGAAATGTAGGAGACACCTTTTAGCAGGCACATACTGCCCTTAAGGGACCTGAGAACAGCTAACTTAGTGAGCTACAACTCCAGGGCTGCTTTGCCACTGCTCATTGTTTATCATGCAGTCAGCTGACCCTGATCAGGCGCTTGGAAAGGAGAAGTGATGAGGGAGAGGAACTCCTTAACTGTAAGCATCCACAGAGGTCAATGGGAAATAATATTTCCGAATGTGGAGTATTTAAAACTCGGGCCAATAACATCACTGCAGGGCCGTCCCACTTTTGGATTTACCATAGTAGTTTCAAGGTTTGGTATACAAACATTCAAGCATGGAAATGAATTGCATTCTTATAATTATTTGATTGAGAACAAAGTGTGAATTTCATATATCATCAAAGTTATTAAATACAATGAATAACCCTTCGGGGAGTTCACTAGTTAATAGTGACAGAGACTTTGTCAGGCTTAACTAAAAAGCCTTTAATTTGATTAATCAGAACTGCATTTGAAAGACGTTGCCTGTTCTTTGCCTGTTTGCTTAATACATGTTATTACAGTACTAATAGAGACAGAAAACACAAGATGTCTAACATACACTACTGTGGGAATTAGTAAACTTTATCTGCAAATGCAGATCGGCACAGCTGATTCAACTTTAATTTTCTCAGAGAAAAAAAATCAATTTGAGTTTAAAAAGTTGAGAAAATTGTTTTTAAATTTCAATAAGATTTTCAGTGGTTTTCAAGGTGATAATGGCATTCTGTTGATGATACTGCGTAGTATTTACATTCGATGACACGTTTATTTATAGATTAATGAGTGTAAGAGGATAACCTGTATGAAAAAGGTCAACCAGTCAGAGGACCTAAAGGATAACGTAGTCAGGTAGAGAAGATTTTCTGTCTTGTCCTGAAACCTCCAGTGACATACAGTAGGCCTGCTGACTGAGATATACCAGGTAAGGTAGCGGGGAAGGCACGGTTGGTCCAACTGAAAGGGGCTTTGCTGTTTGCAAACTGCGATAAATCTGAATTAGAATCTAGTTTATCAGTTGTGCTAATGATCATTTCTCAACATTGTGATATTGCACTTTAAGCTGCTTCATGCATTATGCAAACATCTGTTATGTTGTTTGTTTTTCTTAGATACAAGGGGTAATGCGTCTCCGATAGAAGAACGCTTGCACAGACTAGATTTTACAAGTTTTAAGTGATGAGTAAAACTTCAAGAATGTTGTTTCTTGTTTGTGCATTCTCAACTTCTGTTAAGCAGTTTTCTGGGTGTAGTCAGAAATGACGAGTCTGACCATTTTCAACAAACACAAACTCACACACATTCAGCGTATAATTACATTTGTTTTCCTAATGTACTTATGTTTGACACATTTGAATAATTGATGGATCTGAGCTAAAGGTTATGCATTTTCCAAGAAAACTGGAGTTGATAGGCAATCGGTGACTATTTCACAAATTGATATGCCAGCTACTGACCTTATTCAAAATGAGACCGTATATGCAGTAAGCTGTAAACAGCTGTTTGCGGCCATGTTGTTGCATTGTGCTTCATTTACAAAAACATGCATGTGTCATCAAACAGATGGATTTCCATATGCGTCAAAGTATGCTACAGAAATTGACAGACGTAAAATGCTCATCAGTAATGCAACTAAAACTAGAATACTGGATTCATTTTTCTTATTCTTACTCAAAAAGTAGTTTTTTATTGTGGTTAAGGTTATCTGAAAACACGGTTTCCGTGGAGCGTTGTTTCATCCAGTAATGGTCTTAGTAAGTTTCTATTGTGATATCACAGTCCTTGTAAATCCAGTCAGTGTATTGGACAGGTCATTACAGCTGGAGGATTTGCTGTCATTGTTCTGGCTTCCTTAACGGTCAATGAAATGGACTTGAAATAACGTATTACTTTGATAAGTGAGACTTAATGTAGTTCAAGATATCGTCACTGTATTTGGAACATGCCGTTAGTCTTCATAATTTATTGTGTTAGATGAACTTTGAGACGGCCTTGAGGCCCTGTCTGTATTAATATAAGTGGCTTATTGATCACTTGGTTAAAATTATATCCCAAGGATTGAGGTCAACAGGATAACGACTGCTTTTCGGATCACTGGAAAGTCATGCCTTAACAGGATTTGTCTGGCAATCTAAATTGTTTATCAGGATTATGTTGGCGACATTGAGGTGGGAAAGTAAGGTTGAACTGTTCACCTGTACGTTACAAAGGTTAGGTACTAGCAGGTAAACCATTTAGTCGATTGGAAAGTCAGTTAAAGTGACAGTGAGCTGGCTGGAAATCCCCATCTTCCATTACTATCTGCTGTTCAGAGATTTGGTTTTGTTAGGCCCACTTTCTCACGGTTGAAAAATATGACCTTGGATCTAAAATGTCGAAGATTTGGGGTCCCCTGGTTGCTCACCTGGTAGAGCAGGCGCCCCGTGTACTAAGGCTGAATCCTTAGCAGCAGACTGGGTTCAAATCTGACCTGCGGCCCTTTGTCGCCTCTCCCCCTTTCCTGTCTATCTTCGACTGTACCATCTAATAAAAAAAAGCTTCAAAAACGATCTTCAAACAAATCTGATGAAGATTTAAGCAAATGATCAAAGTCCTTCTCTCTTTTCTCTTCCTCTTTTTCAGATCAACAAGTGCCCCGGTAGCTGGAGAAAGGTAATTAAAAAAGCAGAATAAGATGAGTGAACTGGACCAGTTACGCCAAGAGGCAGAGCAGCTCAAAAATCAGATCAGAGTGAGTAACAGATTGGTTTTTTTATGCCATACCATCAATTTTTTATTAAACATTGCCATTTACAAATGAAGTCAGAGTTGAGCCTATACAACAAAGTTGGATGTGAGAAATCCTGCACCTAAATCTTTGAGTTTTTCTTCTATTCAGGATGCCAGGAAAGCATGCGCAGATGCCACACTATCACAGGTAACGTTTAACACCACGATCTTTGTCTTTGGGTTGAAAAGCATTGAGTCTGAAACTAACCAGAGTACTTCATGTTTTGCAGATCACAGCTAATATTGACCCCGTTGGCCGAATCCAGATGCGTACAAGACGAACGCTGCGGGGTCATTTGGCTAAAATCTACGCCATGCATTGGGGAACAGATTCCAGGTAGAGTAACTACCAGAGTTTACGACTAATGGTGTAAATGGAGATTTAGTTTGCGCTTGCAATCGGTTCATGTTTGTCAAATGTTGAGCGAAGTGCAAAAGTTAGACGAATGTAAGTGTTGTTACACTGATGCAGTTAATATCCTATTATTTCATTATGTTTATCAGCAGTGTGGCAGGCATGTTTTTCTCACAGTCCCTTTTCGTCAGTTTTTGGCTTATGATTCTAGATTAAAAATAGATTTTGTGCGACGACTCCGATTGTTGTTGTTGTTGTTGTGGTGTTAACATCGCTGTTCTCATTTTTGAAGGCTCCTGGTCAGCGCCTCTCAAGATGGCAAACTCATTATTTGGGACAGCTATACCACAAATAAGGTAAGTCATGTGTTTGGCAGGGATCAATGAAGTAATGGCAATCTGTGTCATCTACAGTAACTGGACAGCAAAGTAATAAAGGCAGCAGTTTTAGTCTTGCAGTTGAAGGCATGTCAGTGCTGCCATCTACATGCAAATCAAGTAAGAGCTGCTGCATTTTTCAAACTTGAGGCAGGAAAAGCAGATACAGATGAATGATTATGGGCCTGATTTCTAGTGCTTCACATCAATGACTGTGTGTCTTTGTTAAGCTTAAATCATAAGGTTATACTAGAAGTAGAGGGATGGGTGTAAGTGGTGTGCAGTTTGTGTACCTAATAATAGGGAATTTGACCCTCCCCAACACGGACAGAACATTTTAAATAGTATGCTATGTGGAGTTCTAGTATATTGAAGACGCTTTTGCGGTGACACTGAAACAACACTGAGTTTGATGCAGCGAGCAATAAATCCAACTGGGCATTAAAAGATTAAAGGGTCATTCTTCCAATGTATCTATAAACCCACTGAGAAGATTGCAGACCAGATTGAGGTCAGAATTGTATATTGGATATACCTTAATGCGTAGAGGGGCTCACAAATAGAAACACTGCTTGTTTCGCCCTTTGTTAAATGAAGCTGCTTGTGCGTGGCGCTAAGTAGCAGTTTATTGATTGATATATATATATATACTATCATGTTTCCATCAAAATGGAAATAATACGGGCATGATTATACAGGATGCTGTCTAATGTCTAAAAAGGTACATTCTGTGCTCATTCCACTCGCTCTTGTTACTTGGGTCACCTGGTGATCTGGCCTGGATGTTACTCTGATTTTGCGCTGCGTAGACAAAATAACAAGTCTAGCATTAGAATTAGTTAGACCTTGAGATGTATATATTAGATTAGTAACCACAGGTTAGGACACTGGTTATGGATGTTATACATTAACAGATTATAATGGCATCCTGGTATTTCCATACTACTAAAAATAGTGTAAAATGTCATCTTACACATTTAGTAGGGCTGTCAATCGATTTAAAGTATTTAATCGCGATTAATCACATGATTCTTCATGATTAATTGCAATTAATCGCACATTTTTTATCAGTTCAAAATGTACCTTAAAGGGAGATTTGTCCAGTGTTTAATACTCTTATCAACATGGGAGTGGGCAAATATGTTGCTTTATGCAAATGTATGTATATATTCATTATTTGAAGTCTGTTAACAACACAAAACAATAACACATATTGTCCAGAAACCCTCACAAGTACTGCATTTAGCATATAAAATATACTCATCACATGGCAAACTGCAGCCCAACAGGCAACAACAGCTGTCAGTGTGTCAGTGTGCTGACTTGACTATGACTTGACCCCAAACTGCATGTGATTATCATAAAGTGGGCATGTCTGTAAAGGGGAGACTCGTGGGTATCCATAGAACCCATTTACATTCACTGATCTGGAGGTCAGAGGTCAAGGGACGCCTTTTGAAAATGGCCACGACAGTTTTTCCTCGCCAAAAATTAGCACAAGTTTTGAGCGTTATTTAGCCTCCTTTGCAATAAGCTAGTATGACCTGGATGTTACCAATGGGTTCATTGGGTTTTATAGTTTAATATGATGCCATGTATCTTCTCTCTAGCTTTAAAACTGAGCCCGCTACAACCTCCGAAAAATCGATTGCGTTAAAAGAATTAGTGGCATTAAAACAATTCTTGCGTTAAGTTTGACAGCCGAATATTTACTGATGAAAACTTTTCAGAAAATGTTGCTCTTTTCTGTAAATGAATGTATTTGTGTGTGTCACATTTCGTTGTAGGTTCACGCCATCCCACTTCGATCTTCCTGGGTCATGACTTGCGCATATGCACCTTCAGGAAATTATGTGGCCTGTGGTGGCTTAGACAACATCTGCTCCATTTACAACCTGAAAACACGCGAGGGAAATGTACGCGTGAGCCGTGAGCTCGCCGGACATACAGGTACATCATCTACTCGGCTAGTTGTTTTTTCTACTGTTAGTTCTATAGCTGACATGAAGTTCCATATTAATAACTCCTCTGTTGATTCTTTTGAATATCAGGATACCTGTCCTGTTGTCGCTTCCTTGATGACAACCAGATTGTTACAAGCTCTGGGGATACCACTTGGTAAGTAAAAGGATTTGCTTTACGGCGTTGTTGTTGTTATCAAGTCGACATTTTAGTGTAAAAGCTAGGACGTTGGGAGAAACAGCAAACCGGTATCTTAATCCTGTTTTTTATTTGATTCCATAGTGCACTTTGGGACATCGAGACTGGCCAGCAGACAACCACATTTGCTGGACACACAGGTGATGTCATGAGCCTGTCATTGGCCCCTGACTCCCGGTTATTCGTCTCTGGTGCTTGTGATGCCTCTGCTAAACTCTGGGATGTTCGAGAGGGCATGTGCAGACAGACATTCACCGGCCACGAGTCTGACATCAATGCCATCTGCGTAAGTTATTAAAAAGAAATCTGTACCGCATGGGGATTTTTTGTGTATTCCTCTATTGTGCATTAACGATTTCTCTTTTGTAATTATCAGTTCTTTCCTAATGGCAACGCCTTTGCCACGGGCTCCGACGACGCCACCTGCAGGCTGTTTGATCTGCGCGCCGATCAGGAATTAATGATCTACTCTCACGACAATATCATATGTGGCATCACCTCCGTTGCATTCTCAAAGAGTGGCCGTCTTCTTCTGGCGGGATATGATGACTTCAACTGTAACGTGTGGGACACACTAAAAGCTGACCGTGCTGGTAGGTAGTCGAAGCAAATAGCAGCCCTTAGTTTTGTAACATGAACGAACATGTTACAGAAATGCTCTTGGGTGTATAATAAAACTTGATTGCTGTCTTTTAGACTAAATTACAATTGTTGTATTTGTCTAGGTGTGTTGGCTGGACATGACAACCGCGTTAGCTGCCTGGGAGTTACTGATGATGGCATGGCAGTTGCGACGGGATCCTGGGACAGTTTTCTGAAGATCTGGAATTGAAGCCTGAAGGTTCTTTTATTATTGTTGTTACTATTGTTTTCACATTTCCTTCCATTTGTACCTAAGTCTATTCTATTCCTAGTAAAGTACTAGTCCTAAACCTGTATTTGTTTGTTGAAGCCTCATCTTTTCCTTGGCTGTAGTGGAAGCTGATGTGCTCTTGTCCTACTTTTGTCCCCTCACAGGTTTAAGGGCGTTGTGGGTTCAATGAAATATCTTTTGTTTCTTAGTCTTCTGCTGAGCTGCATGTTTGAAACACGTTACCTTGAATGGATCTCGGCATTCTCTTTTGACTTGACTGCATCTAGGTAGTAGTAACGAGTTACTCCGTTACATGTACTCAAGCAAATTCAATGTTTTGAGTATGTTGTACTTGTCAGTAGTTTTAATGCAGCATCATTTTTTACTCTTACTCGAGTAGATTTCTAGAGAAAAAATCTGACTTTCACTCCATTACATTTGGATACATTCATCGCGCTACTTTAATTTATTATTTTATGCAAACATGATCCGTTAAGAGGCAGGCGGTCAGCTGGTCCCAGATCTGCCGGCGTTCTGTTGTCCTACTGCAGCCAAAGCAGCACGGCTGAAGCTACAGCTGGAGTAACATTAACATCAAATAGCTCTAGCAGACGAGTTAACGGCGTGCCGTGCAGTGGGCTCCGGTTGGAATGCTGGTCTGGAGTCAGTACATCACAGAACCGTGCTGACGCTGAGCTGACAGAGTGTGCATCTGTTGTGTTGATGCTAATAACATATAAACACAGCAGATCATGCTTCAAAACGACGCCTGCTTTCTGCCGTAATGCAAATATTCCAGCTAACGGTATGCGAGCGGTGTGCATTTGTGTAGCCTGACGAAGAGCGACGGAAAAAATAGACACCAAATGATGCAGTCATGTGGACACGACTGATGTGTTTCAACCACAGACGGTCCTCTTCAGGTCAGAATTAAGAAGTTGACACCTCTTGTATTTAAGAGGCGAATAATGGTGAAACATCACAGCATCATCTCGTAATTAGCCGAAATGATATGAAACATTTCATAAAGACAAGACACTGATTTGGCCATTTCTCTAATCTTATTATCTTCATATGATTTGGAAAGACCTGGATGGGTTCTGTTGCTGTCTGTCATGGGAACTGGGACTATATAGGACATCTATACTGGAATGATCACAAGTTAAAGGACGCTGTAACATGTTGACACTCTTTCTATTTACTTTTTGACATAACAGACAGGGTCCATTATGCACATGCAGAGACAACAAGCAAAGAATGTCTATGTCTTTTAGTACTTACCAGAGTGTAATACTCTCTCACTCTCATCTTCAACCGCTTCTCCTTGGTCGGGTCGCGGGGCAGAGTATAATGTCATATTTTGTGATCACACTGGAGAGATACGGACTGTGAATATTGTCTGGTGTATTTGTGGCAGGTTATCTAATCAGAAGGTAATGATTTGTCATTTCATCACAAATAATACAGGTGTATGTTCACTTCTTTCACTTTAACTCGGGAAGACCATCTGTGGTTGAAATAATACTCACTGCTCAAGTATTTTGTTTAGTAAATATTATACTTATGTACTCTTACTCAAGTAGTTATTTTGACCATTTTTAATTTTTTTGTGCAAAGTACTTCTACTTGTTCAGTTTCCACCTCTTTTGCTCTCCACCTGGACCGTTCACCTGCATGTAACTAAAGCCCACTAAAACGGGATTGGTCAGTACAACTCAGGAGTGTGAACGGAAACCAGAACCCTTCCAATACCAAACTCTTGTCCCGTTACCTACATATTCTGCATTCCCATGCAGATATCTGTTTATAGATATTATATCAAACTTAACTAAGATAACAGAACTTTTTTTAAAAAGTGAAGTTTCATTGCTGTTTCTGCCCTAACAAATGCAGAAAGAAATATTCCACTATTAAAAAGTGTATGGTTATGGTTTTAACAATGACTTAAGATTTTAATATATTTACTAGGGCTGTCAATCAATTAAAATATTGAATCGCATGATGGTCCACAGTTTATTGCGATTAATCATACATTCTTTATCTGTTCAAAATGTACCTTTTTAAAGGGAGATTTGTCAAGTACTTGATACTCTTATCAACATGGGAGTGGACAGATATGCTTGCTTTATTCAAATGTGTGTATATATTTATTATTGGAAATCAGTTAACACAAAACAATGACAGATATTGTCCAGAAACCCTCACAGGTACTGCATTTAGCATAAAACAATATGCTCAAATCATAACATGGCAAACTGCAGCCCAACAGGCAACAACAGCTGTCAGTGTGTCAGTGTGCTGACTTGACTATGACTTGACCCAAACTGCATGTGATTATCATAAAGTGGACATGTCTGTAAAGGGGAGACTCGTGGGTACACATAGAACCCATTTACATTCACATATCTGGAGGTCAGAGGTCAAGGGACCCCTTTTAAAAATGGACATGCCAGTTTTTCCTGGCCAGGATTTAGCACAAGGTATTGGTACCAGTGTATTCCTTAGGTTTTTTTAGTTTCATTTGATGCCATGTATATTCACTCTAGCGTTAAAACTGAGCCCGCTGCAACCTCTGAATGATGATCGACTGCGTTAAAGAAATAAGTGGCATTACAACTATTTCGCGTTTTTGCAAATTTTTCATTTCACCAAATTCTTGTAAAAGATTATGTCTTAGATTTGGCAGGCTCCCCAACAGGCAAAAAGAAACTGTAAACTTGCTCTGCAGCTGGTTTCCGATGTACCCCCTATAAACGAACACAAGCAGCCTCTTACATTCTCATGTCACTCCGTGTTATTAGATAGCTTTTTGTTAGCTCTTTGCCAATTTGGATTCAATTCTAAATTCCATTTGTCTTTGTTTCCCAGATGTTCTTTTAACTCCAAAGTTGACTGGAAGACCATTACAACTTCAGAATGTTCACAGCATCTTCTTCAACACTGTTTAAACTGACTTGGACACCACAAAAACGAAGGGAAACCAATGCCTTTCCTACACAAAGAAGAGCACAATTGTTTATCACCTAGTTAAGAAAGGATCTCCTGTGGTATCAAATCAGAAACTTGTGCATTCCTTCTTGGACCATTTTATGTTACCTTGAAAGAGAAAAACAACACTATCATCCCATGCAAATGTGTGCGTCTTGAAAGCAAATGTTGGAGTGTAATTGTACAAATTATTTAACTTTTTTTTTTTTTTTTTTTTTTTTTTTTT